>JAQGBH010000078.1:0-80963 GCA_034698265.1 Sminthurinus aureus
ACTTTCAAAATAATTCCTAAATTTTCAATACAATTTTTGAAATTTCGCACATATCTGAAAATGAAATTTAGGGATTTTACGCATGTCTGAAAATGAAAATAGGAGAATGTGCAGATGTCTGAATTGAAAAGTAAGGATTTTTCACATATCTGCTTTGTGAGTTAGGGTAACGATATGGGTTCATCATATTACATTACACATTGTACACAGTGCACAGTAAATATATAGATGATACAGGAGACTGGAACAAATAGCAAATAGTTGATGTAGAATTTGAGAATCGTGATCAGTGAATCAGTTGGTCGCCTCAACCTTATAGCCTCACTTTTCTCTCTCTCTCTCTCTCTAGCTTTCTTTGCTATTCAGGAGTAGAGAAGAGATGCTTTGTTTGATCTACAGTCTAAGTACAGTCTACAGTCGTTCCATCATCAATGATTGACGATCTATTTTGATTTGATGTTATTGATACGGAGAGGCATCACAGGATTACAGATAGTATTAAGTATCAGCTGAATTATAATACAGAATGCAGAATATTTGTATAGACGGAAGACGAGATGAAGCATTTGAAATGTTAGCCGTGTACGTTGTACTTTGTATGTATTACCTGTGTATGTATGTATATCTATCGTACAATCTTTGATCTTTGCAGACACATTTTAGGATTACAATGTAGAATGTAAAACAAATTCCTCGACCATTTTTGCCATACATTTGTTGTTTCGTTAATCTTTTATCTTTGCTATTTGCTAGTATAATATATAATATACTTTGTACAATGTACGCTGTACATGCATAAATGAGCATATCTAGATTCTAGATACATGTATTTGTGCACTTTGTATAGTTTGTATGTACATATTTATTGTGTTCACCCAGGGAGAAAAAAAAATACCAAAAGTCAAGTCGAAAGTTAAGTCAAAAGGGTATACATAGGAAAAGCGAGGAGGATGTATCAAATGCATAGCATATATATTATATATCCCTATGCTGTTGAGCACATTATGGATTTGCATAACGAATAACAAGAAGAATCAAGAATCAAGAATGAAAAGGGCACAAAGCACGAGACATACATATCTATATCTGTATCTGTATGTAAAAAAGGAAAGAAGAAGAAGGAGAAGAAGAAGACAAAATTGACGATAAAGAAGAAGACCAAGAAGGAGATGAGGATGAGGAGGAACCAGAGTACAATCATTCTGCATGACAGGTTAAAATGGTAAAAGCGACCACGAAAGATTTAGGACAAACTCAAAACACTCACTCACTCAAAACAACAAGTGTATATATGCTATGTACAATGTACATCCCCATCCAAATTCCAAATCCAAACACTTTTATGTATCAAGTGCATACAATATATTATATAGGCATTCTTTATTCTATTTTATTCCCAAGTTTTTGATGACTCAAGACTCGAGATTCAAGATTCAAGGCCCTACAAGATATAGGATGTTGGATATATAGGAGACTGACAAGGGAGAGCCTTTGAATTTTATTTTTCAATTTACTTTTAGGTCCAACTTCTAAACTCTAAACTCTAAACGTTCTCAAAAAAAAGTAATAATGTATAACAACAATGTAGATTGTAGTGTGCAATTGAACGTAGGTCTTATTTACTATTTACGTACCACAACACTTAGCACATAATAAAACATGAAACATCTTTATAAAATGTATAACATATTAATGCACTTATTATTATTTCACAAGGTGTAAAAATTCAACCCCTCATAACAATATCTTTGCGTCTTTGTTGTAAATCTTGATTTTATCCTTATTATTTTTCCATGTTAAATGGATTGAGGATTGAGGATTGAACATGGGGATGAATGAGAATGGCGGAGATGATAGGAATCCGATTAACTTTACTAAATTAAAGATAAAAGTATTCCTCTCATTTCCTTGTTAAACTACCCTCAGGAACATATTATGAACTGCTCAGTATAATCTGTGTGTTTCATCATGAAGTGGAAAAATTAATTTTAACCAACAATAAAATGTCAATTACATACAACTTGACACTTTTTTACATGTCTAATATCTAATATCTAATACGTCCACAGTCCACAGACAACAAATTTGTATTTATCTTTGGATGTAACGTTTTACATCTATAATATATTATGGATATCAGTAACACAAAAATCCACATGAGAATTTTAAATTCTCTCGGCTGTCAGTTATCTATACAATTTACAATTTACCATCTAAAATGCACAATGCATAAAATATTATAGAATAAAATGTTTGAAAAAATTCTTTAATTTTCCTTAGCGTTTGAAAGAAATTAATTGTTACACATTTGATATTTCATTTAATAGTTACAGGTATATATTAATATTATCCACTGTTTAAACGGTTAAATCGCTCTGCATTCATCAATTCACAATAATTGACAACTGACACGTTCAGCCTCTACCTGCCTTTATAAACTATGTGGATTGTGGATAATAGTTTTTTAAAATCCCATTACATTACAAAAAAAATTTACAAAATACAATAATCATAATATTTGGAATTGTATACTTCAACTATGTAAATACATATTCAAGATTCAACATTCAAGTGTTGCTGAAATGTTAGTTGTGATAATAAAAAAGCACTTGTACTCTTGTCCTATTGTAAGGCTGTTCCTTTTTTTTGCTTCAGTATTGTTGAAATGCACACCAAGTTCCACTGAACAAAAAGAAGCAGGGAATACCTAGTAAATAATACATAGTACATATAAGTTAAACATGAGACATTAGGCATTTCTCTACCACTACTTACATACTTTTGGTACTGTTTGATCCTCTTAAATGTTAATGGTAAATGTTAAAAGATGGTCTATCCAAATCCAACGCAATGAAATACAGTGTCCTTGTTGTTGCCATTGCTGCTATTGCTATTGTTATTGCTACTGTTTGTTTGGTATACCTATCTGTATTGTCATTGCGTTGAGTACCGCAACGACAAATCCACATGGATGTTGGATGTTGATTTACATATATTATGTACTATATACCATATGTATATATGTACAATGTACATTGTACATGGTGTATTATATACATATATAAATTTCATAGCCCTACTTGTAAAAATAACTGCAATAATGATGCTGATAATAATAATTATTGTTATTATTGGTACATTTCCTAAGGAAAAATTTCTTTCGATCAGTGCATCTTTCTTCCCTAATTCATTCATGGATTGTATGCACTATGTGCTATGTACTAGGTATTAGATGCACATTGTATACTGTATAATGTATAATATTTAGATTATTATATTATTGTATTTAAAATTTTAATCAGTAAACGATTGAGCGAACTGTGAAAGATGTGCAACGTTTTCCCCTCTCTCTCTCTCTCTATTCTTTCACTCTTTATTCTGAGAATACAAAAATAATAAGAAAATGCTCCTTGCACAGCAACACAATAAAACAAGTGCAATTCAAAATCCCTTTTTAAGTACATATACTAGACACTACATACTCGGATGTTTCATGTTCAATGTCCAACACCTATAAGCTAAATGACTGCAGCTACACATTAACTGGTAAATTTAATATATTATAGATAGATATGTATATATAATATATATATTGTACAAACTCCATACTACATAAACGCATGAGTACATATCAAAACTATAATGAAGATGACGAGAATAGAAAAGCTGAAGAGCAATCTCATCCAAGTCCAACCAACAATCACAATGATTTCCATGTCTTGACTGCAGAGTGCAAACTGTACCGTTTAAAGTTTAGGGTTACATTACAAGAGAAAAATATAATATAATTCTCCTTTACATATTTATTCGAGTTAATGTAGGTAGATAGTAGATACGTACACATGTATACTTTGCTCTTCTATACTCAATACTCACATTTTCTTTTTTCTCACCATCATCATTATCATTACATTATCAACTCCTCGTTTATAAATTGATCTTTTCATTACCCCGGTTGAATTGAATGCTTGGCCGGTGTAAGTTGTATATTGTACGTAGTACGTAGTACAACCAAGTAAATACTTGGGAATGATTTAGTTTGGTCAGCTGTTTGCTCTTTAACAAATCTACATGTACAATGTACATATTTGGTAAGTTTGAATTTCAAATAAAAATATAATTCTGTAAATAATGGTTAATGGTATTCACTATTCACTTTATTCAGTATTCAGTATTCAATGAAGAAGCCATAAAAAAGTATAAACGAAGGACTTTTCAATGCCATTTTCAATTTTCAATTACAAAGATGTAAAAGGGGAAAGAGCAGTCATCAAATTCATCAGAATACAGTAATCTTCGCTCTATATATTTGGTCTGCCCTTTGTTATTAATCACTGACAGAGGGCTGAATCATGGAATCATATTTAATCTGACGGGTTAGTAGTTAATCGTCACCTTGTTCATCATTGACTTGGCAATAATTAAATAAAATTTGAAAAAAAGAAGAGACGTAAAGTGTCTAGTGTCTAGCTTCACTTCCTGTATTACGAAGAGAAGATTAAGTCATTAGTCATTAGACATAAAAATAATCATTCCCTGGGTCAGTGATGATAGTATACGCAATATTATAGCACAATAATAAATAATATGATGGGTGATAAGCTGACGATTTTTTTTCCTATGGCAGGACATTGACTTAATTTTTTTGCACATAATGTAACAGTCAATCTATGTGTACATAGAGCTTGATTGTTGATAAGTAATATTTGCTAACTGTCACTCGCTCCTCTCTGTTATTATTTCTGAGCTTTATAGCTCCGTTTTATTCTTATTTTTTTTTTAAATGCAGCTATAAGAAATTAATTTATCCATTTCCAGGTACGTCCTTATTCCTTATCAAGGTAAATAATACTTTTTAAACAGTCTACTTTGATGACAATGGAACTTGTATTTTGTGTCGATTATTCGATAGCGAAAAATTGCAAATTGTACTCTTTTTAATTGAGTAAAAAATTCGTGCTATAAAGTTTACCTGTACTATAATCTATAATGGTGCAGCTATATTATAGTATTTAATTCTAAATGCCTAAATTCCACCTTATTCCTGTATTTACAGTGGTAAATTTAATGGATGACACATGTATATTATTATTATAAAATGCAGTTAATTTTCGGATCTAATGATGCACATTAACATAATCGTACTTTTTATACTACAAGTTTTGAATCTGGGTCTCATGTTTTTTTTTGTATGCACCGTCGGAATGTAGATTACTGGACTGGAATTTTATTTTATGACGACGAATGACAAGTTTATTTGATTTCTGTGACATTTACATACATTTACATTTACACATATGTAACATGTAACTGACATGATTTATCTGATGTACAGAGTACAGTACATCAAAATATTTGAGAACAAGAATGAGGAGAAGAATAAAAAACCTCCTTCTGTTGTACAAAGTGACTTTTAAAATTCTTTCCTCTCGGCCTTGTGATGTACCATCCTTAATTTGTCATTTAAATTGACGTTAATTTCAAAAAAAAAAAGTTTATGTGACCAACCAAAAAAGCTATACACTATACACTCTACACATGTATTACATGTTGCATGATACACATATTTGGGATTTATGGGATGATATACTTATATATTATATACACTACACATTATACATATATTATTATGCTGTGATGTTGTCAATGTAAATAAATGCTTCTTCATAAAGATTGAACAACGAAACCGTTACTGTTAAACGTTTAAAAAAAAACTTGCTTCGTTTTCTCTCTCCCTCTCTGATATAAAACTCATCATCATAAAGTCTCAGAGAATTTAGTAAAAGCATCATACAATTCCATTGCATTGTACTTTGTACCATATAAAATACAAACATACACGATATCCCATAATTTCAAGAGTATAGAGTATAGAGTAACAGTCGTGCAGCGATTTATATAATTCCAGATGCTTGTTTTTGTGAAGAATTTCATGATTCGCTATTCCTAAATAATTTTATATAGGGAAATTATAAATGTATGTCAAAATGTGTGACGTACACTGTACAGTGTACACTGCACCATGAGTGTCATCCATTCGAAAGCAGTGCACAGTACAAAGTACACAGCTAAAAACAGCGAGAAAGAACATTCCATTGATCTCTACACACTACACGCATTATTTCAGAGGACATTATAAGAAGTCGTACATCGTACATCATCCTAAAGATTTTCCATGATTCAACTTAATCAAGTTCACGCTGAAATAGAGTTTTTATTTATTTCCAAGTTGTACAATGTAAATTGTACATACTTTGCACAGTCGATATATCCGGTTGTTGTTCATGTTGATGTTGATGTTGATGTTAAAATACATGGACAATGGACACGTAAAACATAAAATCAGCTTCAATTTGAACCTCTTCAAAGTACAATATAAAATCTAAAGAATAAAAAGAATTGAAAGAAAGAGAAAATGGAAATATAGGAATTTGGAATGACACATGTGCACACATGGTGACTTATCACTTTATAAATCTTATAGTCACCGTCGTCGTTGTCTCTGTCACCTGTCATCATCAGCTGCCTTACTTATCAAAGGGTAGTTTTTTTATTTATCAGTTTTTATTCTTTCTACAGGTATAATATATAATATAGACATTAGACATTCACCTTCTCCTCCTCTCTCTTCAGACTTGACTTTGAACAGTGAACAGATCCTCTTAAGTTAAGTTGAGTTGAGTTTCACTTCAAATTATCTATGTACATGAAAGATTCACTCTTCACTCTGTTCTCTGTTCTATAAATTCTAAATAAAACTCCCAGAAGAAGAAATAATGTACAATGTACAATGTACGATATAGTAATAACAATTATTATTATTATTGCTTGAATGTGTATTAGACCACTTTAGCATTAAGCATTTAGGCAAACTGCAAACTTGTTGAAAGTTTCCTTTCCTTTTTCTTAAGCACATCCATAGGTAATGTAAATCTATATAAATTATAATGGATAATGGATTGGATGACTGATTGATGATTGATGCATCCACATTATTATTACTATATTTTAACATCATTGTTGCTTTGAGGCTTAATCTTTACAATAATTATTATAATATTGTGCATTGTGTACTTTTGTATTTATTTATATGCACATTCAACATTCACTCTTGAAATGAAATGAAAATGAGTACAAGTCAAAGGTATATCTAGATTCTAGATACATGTGTGCACAATGTATAATGCATGATGGTACATGGTACATCCGTATTATGAAGAAGAGCATCAGGCGACGCAGTCTAAATAATATTGTCACGGCGTTAAATTTTATGAGACATCAGAAAGAGCAGCAATAAGGAAAAACGATAGGATAAACATAGGGTACAGTCAGTGAGCACAAAGCACAACAGCACAAACACACACACGCATTCAAAAAATGTTGACAACTATTACAATACCTGAATACTGAATACTGAATAATATAAAGTCGTTTTTATTTTTGACTTTATGCTAAATACTAAAACTAATGTGTAATGTGAATTGTGAATAAAAAAATATTGGGGAGTCTAGATATGCCTATATCTTATTTGTATTTTTTACTATACTTGAGCCTTAAGTCTTAAGTTTGAGCATTAAAATTTACTTGAATACTTTTTTTATTGCTTTGAGACTTTGAGTGTAAATAATAATTTATGAATGTACAATATCATATACCATATACCATACCACACCATTGTAATAAAATAATAGCAATGACAATAATCATAATAACAATGATAATCATCGGCATCATCATCTTCCTTTTCTTTTTCACGATGAGACACAAAAATACACGGTAGTTTGCTATTGGGTTTAGCACGAGAATGCGAGTAATATAGCGTATATTATAGATATAATAAAATTAAATATTTGAGTTCCAATGCAAGTACACGGTACATGGTGCATGGTGCATAGTGCGTGTACATTGTACATTATGTATGCATAAATAAGTATTCTACGTTATACTTTATCTACGCTGTATTAAAAAGTAAGTTAAAGGGCGAAAACTATACCGAAAGAGAAAACGCAAGTGCTTCATGGATATGAATACAGCATAAAATTAACGTACACTTTAATTTTACTTTTGACTTTTGGCTTTTTACTTTTCTGTATTTACACTACCATTCCGTTGTAGAATAGATTTGAATAAGAGCTTGACAAAATGTTTGTTATTACCATTAATACTTCTATAATATTATACCACTATCATTTTTAATCCTCAAAGAAAATGGCACAAAGAGGCTACAAGAAAACCAATCAAAGTAAAGAAAAACAAAACAAAACACTTGACACTGACAGTTGACTTTACGACTTACAGACATTTTTATGTTTTTTTGTCACAAATCAATGGTTTTCCATTTTCAATCACCCTTTTGGTACTTTGCACTTTGCACTTTGTACAGCCACAGTTATATTCAGTATTTTTTTCTCGTATGTATCATCGTCAATCATGCACTACCACAATTTTACAATTTCACTTCTGTACAACATAACAAGCACACGCCGAATGTTGAATCCGGGTTTCTACTACTCAAATGCAAATGCACGTAAACAAACAATAAAACTGAAATATAAGAGGATTCATATAAACAATTAGAAATAAACAAAGAATATATTTTCTTAGAGAGAAAATACAAAATAGTTGACATTGACAATTGACTTTGGACATTGGCAATGAAATCGATAGGTATTGAGTATTGAGCATTGGATATTGACAGTGCTCAGAATTCTATAGGATGGACGATGCATCATCATCCATCTTTTTTACTAAAGACATTCTCATTATCAATTCTTAAAGGCTGGGAAAAGTATCCACTTTCATTTACATTTATACTGTCAACTGTGTGACTACGACTTTCGTTATTCTGTATTCTGTACTGTAATTATAAATACAAAGGCATGGAATTTAATGCTGCTAATAATAACGACAAATAGCTTAAGACATTTGTATTGCAGATCTCAGAGGGGATTGGAGAAATGTCATTGCCATTGGCAATAACATTGTCGTTGGAATTGATATTGTCAATATTTGAAGGATTTTATTTGAAATGTAAAAGTTTTCCCATAAAAACCGTTCAAGAAAAGTGATTTTATATGTCAAACACATTTATCTACCATTCAGTTTCAATGCAAATAATATTATTCTTACTTCTTATTTCACAAATTGCTTTCTTTGGTTCACACGGAACAGATGGAGAATGGAGAATATCTTAATAAGTTATACACACCTGAATGAAAATGTGGTAAATGGAAAGGTTTCAAATGGATCTTTATTGAGAATTGAGAATTGAGAGTGGGAGTCTCAAGTTTCAAGTACCAAGTACAGATCGAGTATCAGTATTGAGTATCGAGTATGTATATATGTACATGTGTATTTCAATTAGTATACGAGATAATATTCATGAGAAAAGGTGAGCAATAAAGACTCTAGGGGTTTTTTGAATTCTCCAGGTGTGACGACAGGGATCAGAAATCAAAATACGATGGGATGCAATGGAGAGAATCCGCTTCAATAACAGATAACAGACAACAGTGAAGTGAAGACGAGACGAACATTAAGCATCGAAGCAAGTACTTACAACTTACAAGTAGACGTACAACTAGAAACTAGAAGAGAGACGAGAGAAGTATAGCAGAAAGTTCGCAAAGAAGAACCAAAAGAATAAGAAGAAGGAGAAGAAGGAGAAGAAGAAAGAAGACAAGTCATTTCGACTCTCGACTCTCTACAATGACTCTGAAAGATCTATAAACCAGGGCAGCTTCTCACTCTTTGAGTGCAGTCAGATTTTCGACGGCAAAGCAAACTCGACGACTCAAAACTCTATACTCCTTATGCTAAGCTAAACTCATACAGAACAAAACTAAAGAGGACTACAGGAAAAAGTACATACTACATACTGCATATTTTGAGACTTGAGGCTTGAGTCTTGAGACTGAGAAGATTTAAATTTCGCATTTTGCCCTACAGAACAAGACGCAGAAGAAGAAGACGGATACACAGTCAACAGTGTTTATATTTTTCTACAATATTATTTATTTGTTACTGCATGCTGTTGGTGTTTTTTTCATCTACAATATTGAATTGAGTGTTTGAGTGTGTGTTGATTTGAAAATTGAACTACATAAAAAAATGCATAAACATACACAACAGCAGCACAAATCCCAAAAGAAATAATAAACTACCTAAATAAGAAATAAGAAGACGAGAAAAATTCATTCATCTTCCAAACTTCCAAACTTCCAAGCATTCCACTCTTGACTTTTGTGAAGCACTAGGCACTAGATACTAGGCACTAGCACTTTGACATCCACAACGAATCGGAAGAGAACGAAAAACACAACATAGAAGTACAAGTAGAAGAAAAGTCAAGCCAAGTCAAAAGAGAGAGACAGAGAGAGAGAGAGGGAGATTTCCTTTAGAGATTCAGGTTGTGTGCGTTGATGTTGTTGGGGGTGCGAGAATCTCTTAGCTTTTATTCTCAATCTCATCTCGGCCTTGTCGCTCATCATCTCTGTCTAGTGCTCCTTCTCCTTCATCTCCGACGACTTGTTCCCAGTCTACAGACAGACGTGAACATTTCTTGACTGTAAACATTCACACTCATTCATTCAGTTGTTCGTTTCGTTGGTGCTCCTATTTTAATTTTACCTACTACTGTCATTCAGCATTCAGTGTTTCTCAACAGTTTCTCATCTCTTATCTCCCATCTACTATCTACTATCTATTCATTGGGAAAAGAAAATGAACAAGATTCAAATCATTTCACATGTTCAAAACTCATGTTAATCAAGACTCTTCTTAGTTCCTAGTGACTCTATGTGAATATTATTATTCTACGCTCAACATTCTCTATTCTCTATTTTTGAAAATCTTATACATGTGACACAAAGTTTTTATGTGAACTTTTACTTTTACAACGCCAGTGCTAACTCAACACGCTACCGTATGCATATTTATTAATATTTAATATTTATCAAAAAAAGTTTAGAAATAAATTGACTTGAAACTTGAAGAAGCTTGAAAATCAAAGATCAAAAATCAAAATATGGAGAAAAACTATATCAATTAAAACGAGGAAAAAAATACATTAAAAATCCTGTATGCAGGGAAAAGCGTAATAGAGCAATTAGACGGTAGACTTTAAACTTGTTTACGTGAACTTGATGTTGTTGCTGTTTTGTTATTGTTTCTATTTCTGTTGTCCTTGTCGTCGTATTTGTAATTTCTAGTTGTTCTATAAGGATTTTCATGTGAGAATATCCTCATCAGTAGAATTTTACAAGTACAAGAACAAGAACAAGACGAAAATAACAGTTTAGAATAGTAGTAAAACTACTGTGTGCTTTGGTTTGAGTGAGTGAGAACCGACAGTGTGGAACGGAGAGAGAGACAGAGAGAGAGAGAGAATCATCAGTGCCAATTGCCTATTTATTACCTCATGATAAACAGACTTGTATGAGAAAACAATAGGTGTTCCACGGAAGCATCGACAGAGGTAATTGTAATCAAGTCCTAAATACATTTATTTTTAACCTTAGTCGTCTAGTAACACAATATTATATTATGTTATATGTTAAATCTTAGCGCAGTTTAACTCCTCCAAATTTCCAAGTTCTCATGTGGTACACCAACAATAATTATTCGACTCAAAATCATAATTTCTGGTTTAATCTCTTTTCACTGCTTTCCCTCGCCATAAAAAATTCACAGTACACAGTACATACTATTATTACGATTACGGATAGAAGTACTGTATGTCAAATGTCAGATTCGTCAGTCACCAGTCATTGTGAGAATGTACTAGGTTTATTTCTATGTCAGAATTTGTAACACTTTCATTAAATCAGCTTTGATACACCAAAACCTTTTCTGAATCTAGTATTTCCAAAATTTCCGTGCAAAAAAATTGGTCCTTGTTTAGTTTTTACTTTGCAATTCTCAACTTTGTTCATCACTGAGTTAAAAAAGTCACAAAGATATTCTGCTCCTCGATTTCTATAGTTCTCAGTTACCTATGAGTAATTATACTGTAACTTTTATAGTGTGACTTAAATGAAAGGTGGGTGAAGAAATGTTTTTAGAGTTATTACACCAGTCTTTGATTTACATTGACATTTAGGTTTTAGATGAACTTGAGAAGGATTTTATAATTATTTATATTTTTTGCATGTGTGATGTATAATATACTGCAGATTCTAGATTCTAGTATTCTACTTCTTAATCATTGTCCATTTAGTAACTGGCTATCGACAATTACTACGAATACTACTACTACTTATATTTTCTATAATATTTAGGAGCATATATTTAATGGCTAATAGCTAATAGCGGTTGTCTGAAAATGAGCATGAATGACTAGGGAATGTTTAGATTTTTTAGCTCTAGGCTAAACCTTGACTGACTATCCATTATCCGTTGTGAGTGGAAGGAGAAATAGGAAGAATTAGGCAACGAAGAAGAAGAAACCAGATGAATGAATTCAGTTATAATTTATGCGTAGCATGGCGAATATATTGAAAGATAACAGAGAAAGATAAAGACAAAAACAAAAGGAAGCAAGCAAGTCAGCTGAGGAGTGACGATGACGGTCTTTGGTTTAGTTTTAGTGTGTTGGTGGTGACAGTGGAGCTCAACTCGGCTTAGCTCAACTAACTGAAAATCCTTTTTCTATATAGGTACTAAATACAAAATATAGAATATAGAATACAGAATGTAGAATGCACAGGGATACATACTAAATACTCAATACTCGCACAAACACACATTTCCACACGTCTTCCTCCATAGCTTTTTGCTTTAATTTACTTTATCATCTTTACTACTTGACTGGTCTTCCTTTTGACTTTTTTATCGTATGTCCTCGTCTGCAAAAATAGAAAGAAGAAACAACTAAAATCCAGAAGGTTGAAACGCATGGCATGGCTTGCAGAGAGTACATTCCTAGCTGCTGCATAGATAAACGAATATACGTGCCATCAACCATCCGCCATCAGTAAAAAAAAAGAAACAGAATCACAACTGCAAATTCAGTGCCGATTATACGCGTAATAATACGATTGAACGATCAATCGCTTTACAGCTGTTTAACCGTTGACTTGAGTTGAGTGGAGGAACTCGCATCCAACTTATTTTTTTGTACTTTTTCAATAGTTGTTTGATTAAATGCAGGAAACAAGTTAAAATAACCAATAAACACAGTGAAATAGGAAACTGTACAGCAACTTTTTGAAGTAATTTTTATGCAGAATGTACAATGTCTTTATTTGTTTGAAGCTGTAACATACGGGGAAATTTGTTTTTTAATGCTTTCGATCTAACAAATCTCACTTGGCAATACCAATTATCAATAACTATCAATATGGTTTTTTAGATGGGAGAAGCGTGAGAGATCTCGTCAGAAAGAGCAAAATCTTCTTTGGAAGAGAAAAATTATAGCATTGATACTAAACGCCTTAAACAACGGAAGAAGGATAATTAGTAATAGCGAACTTTTCCTTTCCGTTTCAATTTTCAATGTCAGTTGACATTGTTTTACTACATCAGCTTATACTTTTGTCATTATAGCATTATTATTTTTAATAGGAATTTTCACTTAACTTTCACTACTGGCGAACAATGTTGAGTACTGAGCTCATGTACATTGTACATATTATATTATGGATTTATTTTTCTCCTTTTTAAAAAAATTAGCAGACATCTGTGCTTTGTGTGTTAGTAAACCAAGTTATACATCCATCCATATTATACATACACAAATTCTTCATTGCTTTCCTCGTTTGTTCACAAATCACAAATTTATCCTATTTTCACTTTTCACACTCAGGAATAAAAAGGAAAAACTTCTGATTCTAATAAGATGTGCACTGAAACTTTCCAATTTCATAGTATCAACGTTTCATTCTTATCCAGAAAAGGATTTATGAAAAGTGATAACATTTCATGTTGTAAATATTGAACAATTGAATTGACTGCACTTGTTCAAGTCGAAAAAGAGATAAATAATAAAAACATGTGTCACTTGTCTATTCTCATCGCTGAAGAACAGTGTGAAGGGTGTCAAAATGTCAGATCTATTGTTCGGTGAGATGAAAAGAGAAGAGGTCAAAAGGAATGCTTTCCCAGTGTGACTAAATCAGTACTCCTCTTAAACGTTCTTAAATGTTACAAGCTTAATTAATGCTCAATGCTTAAGCACAAATGACGGGTTTTGAAAATCAGTAATTAAAAACGTCACGAGTCATGAGACAAAATTGAAAGACAAAGTAAAATACGAAATTGCAAAATATTATGACGCGTTTTGTGTTCTAATATCTCTAAAGAGAAAAAAGAAAATTTTCAAAAGAAAGCGAATCTGTACCTGCGTGTTTATTTGACAGGAGTGATTTAGTGATTTAGCAATGCAGTTTTGGCACTTTGATGTGAAAAGGAGGTACATGCACATTAGAAAATTAAAAGTAGGCTAAATAATAGAATGTATATGAATAAAACAATCCTCAACTAAAAACATCCAATATCCAATCAATTGAATATCGTACATCGTACAGTATCAAATTCATACATACATACGTCCATCCATCTTCATACTTGTTGTTTACAATAACAAGGCATCAACTTGGATGTCCATCTACTAAATGGATAATCGTTTTCCAACTTGTTTTCCTATGGTCAATAGTCTACGTATCATTCTATTGTGACTACAAGGCTACATCAATCATGTATTCCTGTATGTAATAAGAATGGTATGACTCTAGACTCTAGTCTGTACATGTGAATGTTTGTTGTTTGTGTATCACCAAAAGATAATCATTGATACACATCCTTTTATTACTGTTATTACTCCGTTAATTATGTGTTGCATATTAAATAAATGCTGCATGTGTACATACTCGTTGTATAACAGGACATGCGATTTGATGTACACTACATTTTACAAGTTACAAGTCAACATTCGACATGTTCAGTGCCATACGATATAATATATAAGATACTTTTCATTTTCTCTTGTATATGTAATTTCTCCTTTTCTCAAAAACTCTTTAAAGCTTTTCACTTAAATTTTACATGCGAAAATGTACCTAAACATAAGTCATACGTAAACATCAGTAAACACATATGGATTGGAGGAGTTTGAACATGTTTGTTAAACTCTAGAGTCTAGAGGGAAATTTTTAGCACCTTATAATTGACCATCAATTTCCACTACTTTTATGTTATTAAATTTCTCTGTAAAAATGTTTAAACATGTTTATTATTGTTTATTAAAAAAATTGTCTTTTCTTTTTGCCTTGTTTTTTTATTTCAGAAATACGGAAGTCTACTCTGAGAAATATGAGAAATATGGGAAACATCATAATATTATCAAGGATATAAAGTTACTGATGAATGTAACAAAAGAAATTTAAGACCTAGAAAAATTAAAAATATATGAAGTGCTATTAACAGAGTTCAAATACCAAGTCATTTTACAAAATTCAACCATGATGTTGAGACTACAACTAGGAATACTACTGTTACTTTTAGTAACTTTAGTAAATTGTGATATAAATTTAAATTCAAACCCAAACCCACATCAAAATCAAAAGGAGAATGAGAATGAGAATAGCAAAGAATTACAAAAAGATGAGCAAAATTCTCCATTGTCCCGATCCCTCCCATTTCACACTAGAACTCCGGAATATTATTATGAAAATAGAGATAGAGACTTGACATCTTCCTCATCAGCATCATCATCAGTAGTATCAACATCAGCAGGGTATACCACAAAAAATAATTTTGAAACAACAAAGTCGTCATCGCCGTCGTCAACGATGCCGGAAACAGTCATCTCATCAACTTCCTACTCAATTAAACCGGGAAGTGGTTCTAGTTCTAATGTTTATATTAATACGAAACCAACACCAATAATCATTAGTAGAGACCCAGCAACCGGTTCAAACTACAATAATAATAATAATAACAACAATAACAACGACCGTTATCATTCTTCACCTCCTCCCTCTGCCTTTCCCCAGTCCTCATCATATTATGGTTTTGGAAATGGAAATGGACATGGAAATTCAGATGTGAGAAGAGGAACAAATGGAAATTATGCGGGTGGAAATGGGAATGGGAATTCATGGGCTAATAAATATTCACCCAATTCTGACTGTTTTAATGGAAGAAATTGTCCAAAGGGTGAAATTGATGATGAACATAGAACATACTACTCAGTTTTAAATGGGCATTTGAAATATCCAGAAAGATTACATGGAGGAGGAATGGCAGTCGGAGCACGGAGAAACTCGGGTGCTGGTCATGATATGATGGACACTGCCTCCTCTACTTCTAATAAATTTTATGAAAGACGAACAATATTTCCATTTCGTGTTCATGGAATTGGACCAGACTCTATAGACAAGTATTCAAATCGATTTTATCCAGATGCTGATGATGACTTTCCCAAAAGAAGAGTAACTCGGACCAGTACAACAAGTTCTCCCTCATGGGTCAAACTTCAACCCGTTTCCCCTCACAAGGTCTACGATCCTTTCTTTTCTCGTGACAATGAGCGTCATGTTAATAGTCCTTCAGGTGAAATCTCGGGTTCCTCAACCCTTGGGGATGAAAAGTATGAGAATGTACAATTTGCAAATAGAATCGGAATCGAATTGAGTCCAGAAAGTTTTGCTGAGAGTGAGTTGACTAATAACTAATACTGTACAATTTTGATAGAAACAAGGATAAAACATGTATTTAGTATTTAAGTTTCATTACAAAACAGTGATAATAATAATTGATGAAATTTTGTTTTTTTCTTTCAGGATGGGGATATGCTAATACTAAGGGTTCCAGACTACCCAGTTGGCTAGAAGAACTTAACTATCAACATAAACACCACGATCATGGTATTCATAATCGTCGACCATATGGATCAGCTCATAGTGGACCGACGAGAGATGAAGATCCAAAAAATTGGGTGAAACTGGATCCTATTCCTGTTGCTGGTGTTTCCATTTCCAAATGGGTTCCAAAAGGAACAAGCCCATCCGAATTACCATCAACTGGTGATTTAATACGAGACAAGACGACTGCCTGGTGGGATAGGAATCATCATGAAAATTCTCATATTAAAAGGCCATCTTTGGGATGGGGTTCCTCACCCCCTTCCTCTTCCTCAAATTCCTACACCAATCGATATCCTCCTCATCTACATGAAACCAAGAGACCAAGTGTTGTTGGAAATGATTGGTCAGACATAATATATCCAAATACACCATCTTCTGCAACTGCAAGTTGGGAGTCTTCAACAACTCTCAAAGGACTTGCAACATACCCCTCATCTTTTGGTGGCGGTGGTAGTGGTGGTAGTAGTGGTGGATGGAAATCCCCAGATAATACAAGAAGAGGACCTGTTGCAACATGGACAGCATCAAATCACAATTCAAAACTTGGTAACAGTAATAACCGATTCGGAATCAGGCGACCGGTCCTAGGTGGTAGCCCTTCAAACTATCCAGATCCACATGCCCATGATGATGATCCCAGATGGATTCTTGTGTCAAATAGTCGTCGAGTCTCCAATAATTTAATTCATTCAGACAGACACAAATATCGACCTCACATTAATGGATACAGGGATGAACTACCCGAGGATCTAAGTGCTGCTGATACCAATTTGTATGAGTCGGAAGGGGAAAGAATTCGAGATAGAGATAGAGACAGAGATCGAGATCATATCAGGGACAGAGATCGAGATCAAATCAGGGACAGAGATCATGATCATCGTCATCACCAACACCATCATAATAATAATAATCATCATGGACATGGACAAGGAAATGGACACAAACAACATCATCATCATCATGACCATGAAATAGATCGTGACGATGGTAGTCCCTATTTTAATTCTCATCGTTTGGCAAAAAACTATAAATTGATGCCCTCTCCTCTCATGGCTGTAGATCCAGAACAAGTACAAAGCACCCCATCATATTTGTATGATGATGATGATGGCAAAGATTTGGCATTCAGTCGAATAAATGCTACTCTTCAAACACTCACTCCAATCCTTAATCATCGAAAAGGAACACATAATAACAACAACAATAAAAACAAAAAGAATTATCGAGATTACATGTCATCTACAACAGAAACCACAACTTCCACTACATCTTCAACTACAACCACCAAACGCCCCGCCTTTCAAAAAATTACTAAACCACCACAACCACCAAGACGACAATCATTTTTATCTACTTTGCTTGGATCTGCACGAGGCTCATCATCATCCTCATCTCCTTCACCCCTTGCAAATACTGGAGCAGGAGAATCTAATAATAATGGAACAAAACTTGTGATTAGGAAACACAACTCTCTAAAACCTATTCTTGCAGCGGGTATTTACCACAAAATGTTTTTTAATAATAAAATATATTAAACGTTTAATATGTCATATTAATTATAATTAAATTTATTTTTTATGCATATTTAGTTGGAGCTGGATTACTCCCTGCTGGAATTGCAGCCGGTATTGCACTCGGGAAAAGAAAGAAACGTGATACTTTGACAGAAGAACAAGATGGACATTTCTATCTGTATAAATCCGCAAAAAATTCCTATAATAAAGATAATGAGCAAGAGGATTCAAAAATGATTAAGAAAATTTCAGTAACGCCTGTAGTTTTCCGTAATCAACTTTATTTCCTTCCTTCTGAGCAGGACTCATTCCCATCACCCTCAAATGTAAATGTAAATTTAGATAAAACTCCCAGTAGACGAAATTCAAAAACATTGTTATCATGGGATCAATTAGTTGATAGTACTAATAGTCATCAATCTACTGAAATTAAAAATCCAAATCCAAATGGAAATCAGATTGAACAAATTCAAAGACGCTTTTTTGTACCTGGACGTAGACGACAGACAGTATTTCACAACAAAAATGTTATTATACCACCGTAAAAAAATAGCTAAACTGAATACATACAAATCCTCCTTTTCTTAGGTTACGCAAATATTATACATATTATACTAAAGAACAATTTGGTAGGAATCATTTAAATTTTATATGTTTTATATATATGGACACGCGTACAAAAATATATACTTCAGACTTTGGACAAGTAAAGACAAACCGTTGTACAGATATGATAGGAAAGAATATATATATATATCTATACATATTATAATAATAATATTATTGTAGCATCACAGAAATATCACACGCAAAATAATTATTGCGACTAAATTGTAACTTGCAGGAAAATTTAAAACCTCATTTAATACTACAACGCAAGCAACCTATTTTTATTTTTCCTGTTTCACGTTTTTACATTTTGAATAATATAATATTATTTGAAAAATGAGAAAGAGCAGAAAGCTGAAATACAACTTTGATTGAATATAAAATTTGAGATTTGAGAGTTAAGTTGTGGTTTTGAGGTGGGTCAAAATTAGATTTGGTTTTTGTTTTCAAATTTTACACCGCTTTTTAAAGTTCCACAGAGTTACAAATGACTCGTAATAACTATTATTATAAAATATGATGGGATATTACAAATTACAAACAGGTTTCGATTTCGAAGCAATCTTTCTTGCCATCTTTAACTATATAATATACACGCTATTATGATTACAGTATTATTTTTTGTTATGGCTTTGATGATAAAAACGCTTTTATATTAATAATTAGCATAATATCTATATCTATATGAATATATTTAATTTAAGATTTGAGTATTTAAAATCAATAATACGTGTATCACATTATTAAGTTGTTTATTGTAAATAATATACATATATATACATATTTATGAATTTATTTTTCTAGTTAAATGGTGATATTGTAAAAAAAAATGACAAGGATTTTTTCTCTATAGATTTCCTCCATGAAAACTATGTCAAAATGTTTTTAGAGTGACTAATATTCATTGAGCATTGAATATTGAGTACAGAATATCCCTTTGTATTCTACAATTGCTAAAGTTGTGGTTGTTTGTGTTAGATGTGTCTATTTTTTCTACTTGGGTAGCGTCTTGAAAAAGTAAGACAAACTTTCTCCGTGTGTGTTTTTGGGTGAAATGATGAACCCTTTCGATTTATTGAAAACTACTCATGTCTTGATTCCTATTAATCAAGAATTTAGAAAACTGTCATGGCCATAAGAGCACTTTGAAACTTAGCGTAGCTGCGCTAAATACGATAAAAAAAAGATGAAACAGCCTAATAAGAGCAAACTTATCGTCAGAAATTCGAGTACAATGTACAACAATAAGAACATTTTGAGATGAGTCGCATAGAGATTACAAGTTTATACGAAAATCCGGCCTTTTCTTTAAATTTCGATAGCGTCGATGACCAATTTTAATGTTGATGTTTCACAACAAATATTTTCTAATATTATTTTTTGTTGTACACAAGCCCACACAAATCAAATGGGGAACATCTACATAATTATTTTTTTACTTTGTTATACGGTGTGGGACTTTTGTCTACATACTACATAAATACATACAGTATTGTTATAATTTAGTTTTGTACTGTTGTTTTTGTTTTGTTACTTATCGTTGTTGTTATGTTTCTATTATTCATAATTTTGCAAGTACTTAAGATTAGTTCTGGTGCATTTTGATTGTTATTGTTAAATTATTTAAAAAAAAAACATGTGTATATTTTAAAGTTTTATGCTACACAATACACAATCAATGATAATTGATAATACATTGTTGTTATTTTGAAGGAATAAATGAAAAATGTTGCTAAAACCCTCAGTTTTGTACTTGAAAAAAACGGAAAACATCATGTCTCCTGGATTGTTCGAAGCTCGATTCATTTGTAACACTCACGTCTAGGAATTTTCATGACCGAATAAATCTGTACGCACACAGAATTTTTGAAACTCAGGGAACAAACAAGTTGGCCGCAAATGCATTGACATTTTTGAGAATGCTACCTAAACCCTTGACAATTCATAGTCTGTAGACAGATGTCCTTTTTTAAAACTCGGCAATCGGCAACTAGTTTCATAAACATATAGCAGTAGAATATTCTTATCCATTGTAAACCAAATTATCCCCAGTTTTAAAAGTAGCTATATATCAGGAATTTTTATCCATGAATCATAAAAATATTCTGAGTAATTTTCACAAAGTGCACTTTTAATTACGTGACTAATGCTTATTAACATTTACATTTACCAATGTACAAATGAGTCGTAGAATTACGTTCTAATGCATTTCACAGATTTCTAGGACCAACTGACAAAAATGTAGACGTATTCAGATAAATTGTCACATGTGTGCATTTTTTACTGTGATTGGGTGCTTAATTGTTAGCAGACAAATGTGACACTCGACACTGACTGAAATAATAATCAAGCTATATGCAATGCCCAACTTTGCATCAAATGCTTACAAAACTCGGAAGAGTGCAAACACAGTCTTTTTCCGGCATTCACGCATCAAGTTTTATTTGCCAAAAGAGAAAGAATTACTAGACAAGTCACAGTTCCAGTTCTATTTGACTTTTTTCCATTAAACAGCAAACTGTAGTAGAATATAAAATTACAACTATAAAATATAATTAAAGTATAACGTAGAGTTAAAGTGACAGTGAAAGCTGGATTAAAAAAAGAAATATAATATGAAATATAAAGTATGAAAAACTAAATGATTTTGAAAATATGAGGAAAACAAAGCAAAAATCAAAGGGGTGCATACTATGCTGTGTACTACATACTACATACTACATACTACATACTACAACGTGTATAATTGTACAATGTACATGACATGCTATATTATATATTATATGAATGATGAATGCACAACCCACAGAGAGAAAGAGAGAGAGAGAGACTACACACATCCAACTCATTCTATTTATATGCTCACAAATTCTGTATACCTCTGTATACCTGTGCATGCTGAAAACTTTGATTTCAGCATTTGATGAATTGGCCCAGAAAAAAAACTGCTTGCAGTTTTTTTGCCGTTAGCTATCTCATCCTCATCTCAGCTCTGCGGGTTATATTTTCTGTTATATAAGTAGAATCACAGACTTTATAAGTTTTAGTTGTTCCTCAAACGTGAGGGAGAAGACAGGAGTAAAAAAAGTCACGGTTTCTATCTTTATCCACATTTATCACACACACATCCTACCATATGCATGTGATTACCATTTTATTGTTACTCTTTGCTATAAATATCTTCATTGAAAAAATCAAGAATCAAGACTGACGTTTGTATTGATTGTGAAGTGAATTTTAACCCTCTGAATTTTCGATTGGATATTTGTGTATTTATTTATTTATTACTATTGTGGAATTTGCAAATCCTAGTTATTGCTGCTGTTTGTGAGTGTATTCCATGTTTATTAAAACGCATTATTGATAGTGAACCAATCGTGCATGTTTGTTCATAATAACTAATCCAGTGTACGTGAAACGACTAGTAACTACTGAAAAGTTTTTCAGTTATAGTTTTATTTAGGATTTTAAAATGGCACTCTTACAATGCAAGTGGTTGGTTCTCTCAACATTGTACACATGTGCCGTTTTTGGACAATTTCAAACAATTGACGGAAAACCGAATCCAGACTCAACACGTAAGTACATTTAAAAAAAATTTATTTGTAATTTGAAAGTCTTTTTTGTTTTGCAAAATTATATTATTATTTATCATACTTAGAAAATTAATAATAAAAATGGTTTTTTTTACATAAATTAACGAATCACTGATAACTGATACGTCAAAAAAATCAAGCTGAAACCAGTAGTATAAAATACACCCGTATCAATTTTAAAATTCTAAAATAGTTTTGTGAATTTATTATTTATTTACTCTAGAAGATGTCATTTCATCAACCTTATTAACTCAAGCAGCCCGTCCCGTTGGAATGAGCAGGCGACTAATGGCTTCACGAACAGATGAAGGATTTTGGAAAGCTTCAGCTCGACTCCCAACATCAGCAGAAACTGGCGGAAACGGACATAGCAGGTACAGAATTCGTAGAGATGGGAGTTTATCCGTAGCTTTAGCGACACCCTCCTCTAATCAAGGAAAAACGGTAGAATTAGCATCTAATAATAATCATAATAGACGACCAGGTCGACATAGAATAGACGCTCCGACCGAGTTACGGAGTTTTAGTGTTGTTTTGTCAGATGTAGATGTGGTAGGTCGTTACGATAAGAGTAATAGTAATAAGAATGGAGATGATGATGGGAAAAATCCGTCGTCGGGTTCTCATCATCATCCAAAGGGACAACACCACAGTAATCATCATAATATTGAGTACAATGATAGTAGTAATGATAATAGGGATGGTAATGGAGATTCTTACTCGGAAGCCGGCGTTTCTAGCTATTCATTACATTCAAACAGTATTCATAGAATGAATACTTCATGGAGACTCAATCCTCTCTCAAATTCGTCACCCACGTCTGAAGAGCTTCTTGCTTTTTTGTCTCTCTTCTCCAATGATAATAATAATAATAATAGCAGTGCAGAACAACCTCAGCATCAGTACAAGCAGCAAAAGTCACGTCATGAAGATGAACATGGGACAGGAGACAACTACAATGACAAAGCCAACGACAAGGATAACAACAAAAACCATCATGATGATGATGAGAATAGTAATAAAAAATTTACAAAGGTTCACGTGCAAACTACAACAGCAACAAGTGGTGATGATGACCTGACTCGTCTATCTTTACCATCATCTTCATCTGCATCTTCTTCTTCTACTACTACTGCTTTTTCTATGCAAAACTCAAATCCAAATCAAGGCGTAATAGATATTATTCAGCAGAGTCATAAAATAAATGTAAACAACAACTCAAGTGAATCAAGGAAGAATGAGACAGAGACGGAGACGACAACGACGAAAGATACTGTACAAGAACAGCAACAGTCTGATGCCAACTTATTCCCATTTAGAACATGGTCTGAATTATCACGAAACATGGCTAAAGAACGGATGGTGGACAGTCATAGTTTAAATAGTAGTACTAATTTAAACAATGAGACAGGATCCAACAACACACAGAATCAACATAGAGATAGCACACTCATACATTCTAACCTTAGTAGTAGGAGTAATAGTAGTAGTAGTAGTAGTAGTAGTAGTATTGATAGTGGTGGTAATCTTCGAAGGAGTAGACGAAATAGTATCAGTAGTGGGAAGGATGATGATGATGACAAGAGTACAAGTAGAGGAAACTCAAGTAGCGAGAATAAAAATGATAACGGGATTTCAACTGAAGTCGTGCTCCACGACTTAATTTCTACACTCGGTAAATTCAACAACGAAAACACCGAAAATGGGACAAGTATGCAAGCAGAAGAACAAATGCAAACAAAACAAAAGCAGCAGCATCATCAGCATCATCAAACTAATTATAATAATACGAGTACAGGTAATAGTGAACAAGATGGAAGAGAGGAAGATGGTTCTCGAATGAAGCCCACTGATCCTCACCAAACAGCCACTGACCTCAAAAAACTCATGAATCTTCTAATGCAAGCTGAAGGGAGCTCTAGAGATAGGAATAGTGATGGTGAACAGGAGGAGGATGAGAGTGGAGCGAATATTGTCAACATTGTCATTGCTCCAACTTTGAATAAAAATAATAATAATAATAATAATAGTACAAAAGGAGCAAGTAAAGCAAGTAAAAGTTCAGAGACAGATGGTCAAGACCAACAGAGACCGGTGGTCGAAAAGCAGAAAATTCTCTTCCTCAAAAGTCCACAAGTGAAACAATTACTTGACTCAGCTCTTACTGATCCCTCACTGCGTCCAGCAATGCAGAAAATTGCTGCTGCTCTACAAGTTCCATCTCATTCATCTCTACCATATAGAAATCCTTCCGAATTCCCAACTCACGGACACCCAGCTACAATTAACCATCACCTCTTTAACCACAACAATAATAATAAACAGAATAAAAACAAATATCCTAATAATGACAATAATAATCACTTTTCGTCCTCTTCGTCTTTGTCATCGTTGTTACAAAATGAATCTGAAGCTACTGATGTTCTTTCTACTCCCGACGGGTTTCCTTTAACTTCAAATGGTTTTTTAAATTTACATCATCCCAACTTACAATTTCATCAAGCACTCCATCATCTCATAGCAAATGGTTCGGCTCCCACAAGGATTAATGCAACAACAAAGACAAATGTTATAAATATTTTTGTACTCAATTTTAGTGGAGATCATCCAATAAAAACAGCTATAGAGTTTAAACATAAAGAAATACAGCTAGAACAGGAACAAAAGGAAAAGGGAGAAGTTGAAAAAGAGTATGAAAAGAGTGATGATAATGATGATGATGATGCTGAAAAACAACAGCAGCAGCAAAATTCTCATCACCAGTCTACCTCTTTACTCATGCAACCTTCATTTGGAAACTATAGACCCGTTCTAATTGAAAAAGTTCAACAATCTCCAATGATTTTCTTTAACAAGATGGGAGAAGTGGCTCCTTCGTCCCCTTCTTCACCGTCCTCTTCATCTTCTTTCTCTCCGTCATCTGCTCCATCTGAGAGTGATGATACAGACAATAATAATAAAAATATTGATGAGCATAGACCAAAAACAACAGAAAGAGTAAATATTTTAGATTTACTTCCAGGTGATTTAAATGGATTTACAAAGATTCAATATGATTCTTCACAAGACAATGGAGAAGCTGATTCTGATTCGGATTCTTCCTCTGCACATGCAGATCAAGTTGTAAATCTACCATTACAACATGAAGATACGAATGCACATGGTGATAAAATCATTCACCTGATGATCCCACCAAAATCTCCACATCATACTAATAATAATAATAATAATAAATATCATCACCATCCTCATCATCATCATCATGATGATGACACACTATTAAATTCTGGTACTACTACTGAAAGTAATGGAAATAGAGATCCAGAGGATTTAATTTCACTAGTTTCTCATTTGGATGTAGGGAAATCTCCATTGATAACCCACAGCACAAGGAATAATGATACTGGCTCTCCAACTGCTCTTGCTATACCGCCCGAATTGAGTCATTTAAGTTGGATATTCAATAATGAACCACCACCAAAACCATTGATTCGTGGTACTCATAAACAAAAAGATTTTTCTCTTCCTGATCTCCCTATGGATGATCCTGACTTTCTTTCAACCATCAGCCAGTATGTGAATTCTAATAGTGAATTACAGGAGCATCTAGATCTAAATAGTCATTTTCATAATCCAATCAAAATAGAAGCTAATCCATCTCCACTTTTGTCGACTGAATATGCATATCCCACGCATCCTCATTCTCATCACCAGCATCATCATCATCACCACCATTCTCCTTCTGATAACAACGATGATAGTGAAACTGATGATTTTGATGATGAGGATGGTGAATATGAAACTCATACTCCTACCAATATAATGGATATGTATGATCAAAATCCAGATCCTGATGATTTGACCACGAATACACCAACATTAGAAACAGAATCAGAATCGGAACCAGGGGCAGAGTCAGAATTAGAGTCAGAATCATCCTTGTTGTTATCCGACATGACAACAAAAAGAGTCCCGTTCTATGCTTTAAGAAATAATCAAAGTGTCAAAGATCCTTTCCTCAAGCCAATTACCAACCAAAATAAATTGCCTCACGATTTAGGGAACAGAGACGGTAATAAAACCACAAGTAATTATAATAACTCTCCAAGCGCGAGTACGAGTTCCAATAATAATAATAATAATAATAGTCAAAGCCCAGGAGGTATTGGAAACCCTGTTAAAACACCAGTAGCTCTTGTCCCAGTCCCTCAAAATACTCAACCACCATCAGCTTCATCTGTTATTGATATGCGTAGAATTCAACGAATATTAAAAGCCCTAGGATACACTGCAATCCCAACTGCTGTTGCGGCTGCAAGTGCACTGTGGCCATACTGGATACCTCACCTTGTTGCTACCGGCCGAGAAAATCAAAGTAGAAAAAAACGAACGGCAACATCCAATTCAAATTTAAATACAAGAGAACAAAACATGATGAAGTGGTGGTACAATGAGAGTGACATTGATAAAACAAATTCTACAAAAAAATCAACACCATCATCATCATCATCATCACCACTTTTGATACAAAGTGGTAAAAGTGTGAATGGGGTGAAAGTTTTGAAGAGAAAAATGTATCCTAATAGTACAAGTAGTAGAAGTAGTAGTAGTAGTACTAGTAAGACGAAGAATAGTAATGTTGGTGATATGAATGAATATAAGAATGAAATGGACAACAATAATCTGCATACTAAGAAAGAATTTTTGAACAAAGAGTTTTTTTCAATTGAAAAAAGCAAATCAGAGCAGGAGCAATTACCTCCATCATCATCATCATCCGTTAAAGGAATTTTAATGATGAGAAAACCCAAATCTATGAAAACTAGAACAAACTCATCATCATCATCATCAATAGCAACATCTTCCCTTTTATCCATACCTTTGGTCAATATTGAGGCAGGGAATAAGGATAATAATAGGAATAATACTAATATTGATAAAGATATAAAAATAAATTCCAATATTAATACTAATTCCACTACATTGTCGTCTTCTCGAGTGAAAGAAAAAGACAAACGACGACGAAGACATCATCCAAAAAAGTGGATCAAAGTTGAATTATCACCTACTTTATCATTATCATCATCAACAACACCATCTTCCCCATCATCGAGTGTATCTTATAAAAATAGAACCCAAAACGTGAATCTTATCCTAAATAATAATAATACTGATGATTCAACCATTTCAAACTCAGTTGCTGAGAATCTGCTTCTTCGTCTACTTGATCGTCATCATCATAATAGTCAAATTGGTGATGTTGATGTTGCTGCTGCTGCTCCTGTCGAGAATCATAATACTATCAACAACAATGGGGCTATTACAGAGAAGATGATGATGATGATGGTGAATATGAAGGATGACAATAGTACAGATTTGAACAACAACAAAAACAGTAGCACTAACAACAACATTTCTTCCTTTACTATTCCTACTACTAATACTAATACTACCACTACTGTTACTATTTCTATTACTACTCCTTCTCCAACGACAAATAATACTCTACTTAATGCTACTACTAATAATAGTAATAAAAAACGTTTAGTCAATGTTGAAAATGCACCATTATTGAAAAATTTTTTGAAAAATGTTCTCTCAAGTGAATGGAATATTACCATGTCAGTAAATCCAACCACTAGTACAACTCCCCTACCAAAAGTTCCACAATATGGTGGTAATGATAATATTAATGATATGCAACTTGTACCAACAATACATATTCCAATAGACGATGAAATTACTCTTAATAGCTCAACAACTAGTCAATTTTCTCAAACATTCAACCAACAACAGAATACGAATAATAATAATACAACAGTAACACAATTTCCATATCCATATTTAGAATATTATCATGATTATAATGAGGATAATCATAATCATCACAATAAAAACACGGGTAATATTAGGATCGAAAAACTAACAACAAAACCACCATCTTCCCTATCTTCAGATAATGTGATTTTATCATCTAAATTTGAAACATTTACATTTACACCGGCTGGCCAACATCAGTCAGTCAATCTTTTATTAGGGCATCGACGCAAGAAACCAATTATTAATAGAGAAAAGGATGAAGTTAATACACAAGAAAAAGTGCAACAAAAACTACAGCAACAACAGCAAGAAAATTCAGTCTCTTCCGATATAAAAAATAGAGAGAGACAACAACTTGCTTCTATTGTTGAAGCTGAAGCGTCATACAAATCTGCTGCCTTATTACCTATTTGGTTTCCTATAATATTCGGCAATAGAAAATCATCATCCTCATCGTCCTCTTCAGATTTATCACCCTACATGACGATAAAGAGTCTTAATGATAACAGAGAGACGAGATGGAGTTAGTGATAGATAGTGATAGAGTGAGTGAGTAAGAGAGAGGAAAAGAGAAGAGAATGGAACAACTAAAAAAAAAAGAATGAAATTACCAATAGAAAAATGAATTTGTAATTTTTGTCGCCTTCGCATGTCCTGCACACGCATACAATATTATTACACATAGGGAATAGGCAACACACTTTAGCTATGTATGAGCTGCATACTTGTATGAATACACACATTTATTTATGGCATCATGTGTGAAGATAAAGTCACGAGCAAAGAGATGACAGTGAAACGCATAAAAAAACTTAGGTTTTTTATAGGGTTATGCATCTATATTTATACTTTATACATACACACCTGAATGTTGTATGTAGTATTATTGAGGTTACGGGGTTTTTTTTCTTGCAATTTTAGTCCATAATAATACTATGTCTGTATGCTACCAGAGTATGAGTTCAGTTAGAACATGCATTTTTCAGCAGTATTATTATGTACAACATTATCGTCAATAATAATTATCGTCTGTAGTCGATACATTGATCTCTTTGCAAAATACTATAAAAAATATTACTGTGGTGTTCGGGTAATTTGGGTTTACATTGTAACATGATGTATTTTAGCATCGTTGTTATTATTATTACACATAAGGTATAAGGAATGTGTTAATTAAATGGGAATATTATGTGGTACTAGGTGGTTTTGTATTTCTGGTTTTTACTACTAATACTGATTTGTAACTTATAGATTGAGGAATTTGTGATTATTTTTAAGGATTATAAGGTGGAAGGTTATAGGTTATAGGACACAATTGTGTATCTTAAAAGTACAAATACGGTATCAAAGTTTTTTAATTTTACTGAAATAATCACAACTCACAACATAATAATATAAAGTATTTAGTAAACTAATGAACATGGATAATGGATTTTGATTTTTGGGAGACTTTTTTTAAATAATAATATATTATGGGTTCGGACACTTAGTATTTTGATAAATGGGTTAATTACACATGGTTTATAATTTATAATATAATAATATTATATAGTGATGATGATTTGAATGAAAGATTATCATTATGAAAGTCTATACAGCAATTATTAGTTCTATTGTTATTTCACAAGTAGCCAGAATGTTACAAGTATTTCAACATTGCCCTTAAGACTAATTAAGGATGTAACCGACTGTGTGAATGTCAAGTCAAATAATAGCGTAGTACATTTGATGATTTGATACAACTCGGAACTTGGAATAAAGACATAACAGACAAGTTCAATGATATATATAATGAATGTAATACTATGTTATACTCTACATTGACATTATGTATAGCTACTACTGGGTACCTCCTGCTTCATTAATATTTCATTCCGTAAATGGGAACAGTCTATTATTATTACCACTATATTATTTTACTTCAATCTGTCGTACAATAAAAAAAATCATCACCCTCTTTTTCATTGTATTCAAAATAATACTCTAACAAATGATAAAGAAGAAGGAAAACTTGCAGACTTGTACATCATGTACGTAGTATGTAGTACGTGTAATAATAATAATAGTATGTGGTAGAAAAAGAATTTAAGAGAAAAAAAAGTAGTTGGAAATGTCACTGTTAGCTGTGATGTTAAATGACCATTCAGTTCCTTTTATTATGTGATATTTATAAACACCTGATGACAAATGTGTACCTATTTTATTTTATATTGTATGAATGAATGAATGAATGAATGAACGGCATTAATGTAGTACTATAAACAAATTGTAATACAAGTTGTCAGTAACAGAATCCATGTTAAATACATGTACAAGGTACAACAGATTACTTTACTGTTGTTCAGATGAATAGCAGAGAAATTTGTTCTGTAAAACTATTTCCTTTATTCTCCCTGCATATAGCAACTAATGCATCTTTCATGTATTTACACGTATGTAGTATGTATGCAACATGCATACATGGGTAAAAAATATAAAAAAGGCAATTAAATTAACTGACTCACATATATACATATTACATGTTACAGGACAAGACAGACAGACGACAATTTGACGACGATGAGCACGACTACTACTACTTCTTCTTCCACACCGACTTCAAATGGACAGAACGTAGAAAATGTTAAAGTAAAGAGTATGCAAAAGCGTTTGACCAAAACAAAATCCAAATTCCAGCCACAACAATTTCAACGTCGTCTAGTAGCTACGAAATGGGAAAAATCATCAGAAGAATCTTCAGGAGCGGCTGAAGATAATAGTAAAGATGAAGAAGCTCCACTTTACCAATCTTTAACAGCCATGGCTACACATTTACTTGATAAAGCAACAGACGATTCATTAGAAAATTCATCAGAAAAGGATATTTATCTTCATGATGGTACAGCAATGATGACGGAGGGAGAAGGTGGTACTGGTGCTGAGGAAGATGATGATACAAACTCTGACGAAGACATTAATGATGAAGAACAACAACTCAACAACACTAATAACGATAATAATAATAATAGAAAGAATGGTGCTAATACAAGTAGTAGTAGTACTAATAATAATGACAACGACGATAACAACAACAATGAAAATGGTGATGGAAATGACCTCCAGTCAAGTGTATTAAATGATTCTAAAACGATGCTAATTGGTGATGGCGTTCAAGAAGTACAAACTCAAGAAGATATTAGTAATCATCATCATAGCCATAGCCATCATCATCATCAACATCATGGCACATCAAAAGAAAAGAGTGACGGATTGTTGTCATTCAAATCACAGCAATCAATGATTCAACAACAACAGCAACAAGAAAAAACAACAACCCCTAAAGGTTTGACCACATGGAGTGCTGTCCAAGTTACAGCTCCTGGTCATGTTCATCGAGGATCCGTTCAACAACTCCCATCCGACTATACAGTCTCTCAATCAATAACATTCTCTACACAAGCACACATGGCATCAACTACAAATAAACCAATAACTACAGCAGAACTTGTAACTAAAGATAAAATGAATGATAATATGTCAACATTACCAACAGCAACAACAACAACAAGTACACCAACTACCATCCTCACAACAGAGACTCCACGACCAATTAAAAATACACCTAATCACATGAAAAGAAAAAAACCTCAACATATTATTCCTGGAATGAAGAAGCCAACAAAACATGTAAAACCTCCATTAGATGAAGTACATGCAACTATTGTTAAATCCGATGACACACATAATATTTATGTTGTCAAATCTGTATCGGATAGTGTGGAGACAAAAACATCTACACCTGATGAAACTCCCTACACAAGACCACCCTGGCCGTTTATGCAAACGACAAAAAAAGCTGCATTTTCAAAAGTTAGAACAACGGCACGACCCATAAAAAATGCATATATGAAACGTACACAAACTCCTATCCTGTCCCTTACAACACCTACAACTACTATGAAACCATCGACAACTACTGTATATTATAGAAATCCAACACCTTCCCTCATTTCTGGATTCCCAATTTCACTAACTAACATGAACTTTTTTGACTTTATTCGTACTCAGATTGTTCCAAGAATAGGACTTTCACTTATCAGTTTTATGGCTACTTCTCCACTCATACTAACACTTTTAACAGCAGGAAGAAAACGTAGAGATTTGTCATCATTATCATCCACACCATCTGTATCATTTTCCTCTTTATCACCCTCATCCTCTTCTTCTTCTCCCTCCTCAACTGCATACTATCTTAGTGATAGTGTAAAAGATAGACTTCCTCCTCAATTGAAAGCATTAGCAAATTATTGGGAGAATCAATTAAAGAATCAACCAAGAGTTGCTTTTGTGATGCCAAAAAGTAGCAGTTACACAGATACTCAGGATACTACTACTACTGACAATGACAAAAGTAGTCGTGTAAAAGATAGTAGGACAAAAATATTAAAGAGAAATAAGACAAAAGATGGAGAACAGATTGATGATTCACATAGAAATCTAAATGCTCCATCCACTTCAACCATTCATTTTTCAAATTTTGCCAGTGTAATAATATCACAAATGTTTAATACTTTCCGAGATTTTTTTACTAGATATCAAAAAGCTAGTTAATTTAACCCTTGTTTTATAGATAAGTCATATGTCATATTATACAATATACAGCACTATACATAGCACATCATAATATTATTCAAAAACATAAACTTACGAGAGTATCATTAATCATTTTAATTTTGAAAAAAATAAAAAATAGAAGATATTTTATTGTGTTATTTATTTTATTTTATTTTGATATTATTCTGTCAACTATGAGCCATAAATATCTAGGTAATCCAACATAATATATTAATATACTACTTATCGAGTGTGGTGAACAATTTTTTACACACAGAGACTATATTAAACCGTAACTAATAGACCTATATTTTATTAATTGATTATCCCACATTTTTTCTTGGCTCAACAAGTTTTTACACGGTGAACTTGAGATTATATTAACTTGTGAAAGCTCGTAAGCCTACATTCCCTATGAGTACCTCTCAATACATACATATATATATATATATATATATACTATTAGTTCATATAAGGTGAGATATAAATATAAGACACACATTATGCATGTCATCATCCAACTTTACTAATCAATATTTTTAAATGCAGCATGGAAGGAACACATTAATTAAAAGTGTTACAACAGGGAAGGGAAAATGTCCTACAAGGAATTATATTACTTTTACGTGTAGGAGGATACTAAAGTGCACACAATAAAACAACCAATATTATTATTATTGATGCGCTTTAACATCCCACATTTTATGATGGCTTTGATGAGTTTCTTTTATCATTTTGTTCAGGATGATCATCAAACATCAAATACAAAATAGAATAGAACAGTATAGTTTTACATAAAGAACTCATCTATAATATATAGCTTTCTTTCGGTGTTTTTGTGTCTAATGCATATAGGGATTTGTGAGTAACACCATAACCATACAAAAGCAATACATTTTGTACGAATTCTAAACCTTTGGCAGAGTTTTTTATTCATAGTGTACAAAATAGTGAAAACTAAGGTATAATATAAGTTCAAAAAACGTCTGTCTGTAGAATGACTAAACAAAATGATATTCAGTTTTCAGTGTGTAAATTTGTTACTATTTGTTCCTTCAAACTAATACTACACACAGTACTAGCGTATTTCTCGTTGTATAAACTTGTGCCACATTAGAAAAAAAACAAGACATGCAAAGATTTGTCTCATTTAAACACGGACAGAAAGAGAAATACGGAGAAAGATATTAGAATTTAGAATGTAGGATACGTTGCAGTGATGTACTGTATATTGTATGTACATGTATAACGTATAAAAGATAACTAAATGTATATTATAATGTTTTAGATTCAGGCATTAATATTATTATTATTATTACTAACACAAAATTTAAAAGATACTCTGTACAAATAATACAAAATTTCTACATTACCTTCAACTTTAACTTGAGCTTTTGCTCGTATAAAAACCTAACTAAAGCACCGTGTGTCTTATTTTCAATTTCCAATGATTGTTCTTTGAGGGTTTTTTTCATCAAAGTTAGTAGAGCTATAAAGGATTATTGAAATAGTAAATATGAATATATAGACACAATTTTGATATTCTGTATGTATTTAACTAAAGAAGACGACAACGAACTAGGATGAGGATGATAATGACGTCGACGAGTATGGATGATGGATGATGGATATATAATATCTACTGCATTCTCACTATACATGAGTACTTTTACCTAGTACTTCATTTGCACGTTTAAATTCAAACACATACTCATAATGACTCAGCATTTCAATAAAGATGAGCAGAATGCATTCAAATACACATTACGCATACATACATACATACAAACATGTATGTATATGCACAAGTTGCATCTCGTGAAAAAAAATTCTATAGATTTCCTACATAAATAAATTCTTTTATTTACTATTTGATCTGTCTTAATGATTCTCTCCTACACACTGTATGTATACATTATACTCTTTTTTTTCTACAAAATCTCTCTATACAACTAGCTAACTATTGCTCTTTCAGATTTTCCTTTCTCATTATTCTACTTATTCTCAAACAAGAAAGAATTAAAAGAGAGAATTTATAGACATGAGTCGTTTTTTTTCCTTATCGTCTTCTCCTTTTTTTAAAAATTGAATTGAATTTACTTAAACAACAAATAATTGAAATCTCTTATTACATACTGACCGACATTTTTGCACAAAGAGACAATCTGCGTGTATATGTAAAAGTATACATATTAGGGATAGATACACACACATACATCTACATCTAAAGATAAAATTTCAACTCTTATTCCACTGTACAACACTACTACTACTAACCTACTTTTATCTGACAACTTTTCTACCGACGTGAAATTTGTCATGCCTGTACTTTGCCTTGAATTGAATTGAATGACAATGTCCTGATACATTTAATTGTATCTATAGAAAATTATTATTGAAATTCATTTATATTGTAGCTATCTTTTGTTAACCATTCAGTATCAAAACATTATATCAGTCAATAATATGTTATAGTTTAATAATAGTATAAATAAATAATATGTTATAACAAAGAGGCTTACAATTACTAAAAACGTATACTCGCTAAACTATGCACAGTAAATTGATTCTTAATCCATTTTCTGTGGTTTTGATTCCAGCTGTTCAGCAATATATGTAATACAATGACTTTCTTTCTTAAATGACTTTCTAAGTACAATAATAACGATAAATTTTATATCCTAGACCTTTAAATAAAAATAAGTAGTGATAAGATCAACCTAAAGCAGATCTACTACTTTCAAATATTCAAGTATGCAAGTTTATAATCATCATTATTATTATTATTGTTAAAATACTACAACATATCAAAAACTATTAAACTATATAAATGGACTAGTTGGTAATACTGGCGAAACTCGAATGTAAAAACATGGAAACAATATATAGAAACAAGAGAACTTTAGAAAAAGGCCTTCAATACTGAAATGTTATAATAATAATATTATGATCAAAACAATAGTTTAAAATACAAAATGGTATAATATTATGTTAATCGCTGTTTGCTTTTGGTTACGAATGATTAAAATAAGTGGGGGTTTATATACAAATATTACTGTGTTTTGTTACTTTTTATCTTCTACAATTAGTCCCATTGAACTAATACATTATTATTTACTATTTATACTGTAATATCCATACTACTATTTGCTATTTGTTAAAAACTATTCTTGTTTGTATGATTGTATGTATTTATTTATTTATTTACTACGGAATATTTATGCATTATGTATTATGAATAGAGCAATGAAATGCTTGAATGTGTGAAGATGGACTTATATTATATATAGATAAAAATAAAGTTTATTGGAAAAAAAACAAAATCTTACGGTATCAAACAGCTGCAGCTAATGTAAAACAAAAGTTTCTTGATACATATGAAATACAACATTTCTTCCATTTTCTGAAAAATATTTTCTTAGCATACCAAAAAATATTGTACAATCCAATTCAAAAGTTTTTGCATAATTAAAAATTCAACGTTTCTTGTAATCCAGTCCTCAAAGTCTTTAATTGTACGGAGCAATTCTGCATGGGATAGGCCAATCTATTTAAGAACAAAACATTTTGCATAATTTATTATTTATTATTTACTATACACTAAAGTTAAAAATTAAAACTTAAACCTAACTCATGTATACTATTTTTAACACAAGCATAATATATATAATACATTTATAATTTATAAGGTACGTACCAGTTTCTTTTGTGAGAATCAAATCGGGAACTTGAGTATACAATTGGATAAACTCTTTGGGCGTTTTTAAGTTTATTCTTCGAGGTTTATCTTTTAAAACATACATAATCAAATAAGGATTCGGCAGATACTGCATTAGCATTACATCCTGTTCTCGCCTTTCTTTAGTTTTCGGTCCTTCTGTTTGTTCCGGCCAATAACCTAAATCTGCAGGTTGTTTACTCATGATAATTGCCAAAATAAGAGAAGTTCGTACTAGCTCAAATAAATTTTTCCTAAATCCACTTTCAACTTTACTCGTCGAACGAGGTGGATTAAATTTCGTTTGAATCCAACGAGGAAGAAACCGCTACGAAAAAATACAAAAATATATATATATGTTATAGATGTATTTTACTTTGTTTTTTTTTTTAAAATTTGTTTCATTTTATTAGAAAGAAGAAAACTTTTCAAGAATACTTAGACTACATTTACCTCTTGAATAGAAAAATATCCCAATACTAACATTCTAACTTTTGGAGATTTGGAACGTTCATCCCCACTTCCTTTGCTATTTTCATAGGTATCCGCACAACGGGATAAATAACTATTGAGCGTATCTTCTGAACCCTATAAAAAAATTAAAATGTATCATGTTGCTATCATTTTTCACAAACTTTGATTGGATCGTAAATCGTAATAATATTATTGTACAGCATAATTCCTTCAAAAGTCAGATACAAGTTTTACCTCTAAAACATGAATAAATTGGCGAGGGTAGCATAACAAAAATCCTGTTGCATTTTCATCATGACACTGAGCATTGATTTCATCAATCATGTTTCTTTTCGTCTTCATCTAAAACAAATTATGAAATAAACACAAACGTGGTAATTAAATGTAGATGTTCATAACTTCATTCCTCAGGATGTGTGATGATTGTAAATGGTCAAAAGGATAAAATATAAAATTTAAAAGATGAAATGAAACTTTATGTTTTTTTTATCTTCTTACCAATTCTGTAGGATCTTCTTCATGTAATGAACCAGCCACTAAGAGACGAAAAAGATGCGTTTTCTGAAAAAAAAATAGCAAATACTTTATTTAAAAAATGTCGTTCCAGTTTAACGTAAAAGAGAAAACTTAGACAAAATACAGTATTATGTTTCAAAATATAATAATAACCTCTTTTGAAAGGTGGCAGGTTATAATAATAAACAATATTATAATAAATACACATACTTTTCCTGATTTGACGAAATCAATTTCCACGTGATCATACATGCTTTTACGACGTGGTCCTAATGCTTTTGCACCCTGTGTACTTTTTTTCTTGACTAGTGATTCCAGTTGTTTATCCGAATTATTTTCACTCATACCAGTTTGACCTTTACCGATTGATGATCTATCATCTTTGTCATTGTTAAGATCTCCTCTTCCTTCCAATGTTTTTCTTTCATTCGAGGTTCCACTCATTATTATGATTATGGTTGTACTTTAAAATTGTATGTTACCAAAATATTGTTTGGAACAAGTTTTTGACAGCTTCGTTGTGAAAATCTTGTGGGCTAAAGGTATTATAATATATTATTACTAGATGAAAGACGTACAAACGATGACTGGACTGTGGAATGATACTGACAGCATCAGCATTAGCAGATGACGACTGAGGATATGATAGCCGATTACCAAAAAGTTGCCACTTTACTTATTTATATTTACTTGATGTATGCTGTACTCTGTACTTATTAGAAATTAGAAATTAGCAGAAATTTGGATCGAAGATCTATTATAATTTATAAATGATAAATTATGTTCAGGAAGAAGGAAGACACAATATCATAATGTTTTATATTGATTTAACTTTTTCATATACTTTGTTTTTATCTTCAAGATCCACCCCTTTGTAACTTGTAACCATGGTGATGCATAAAACAGTACTTCTTTCTTCTTTCTGTGTGTATATTTTTATGTGTATGTGTTATAAAAGTTATAAAACATATTTTATATGTGGCACGCGATTATCAGTCTAGGAATCAGAGATATTGTCAGTTATCACTTCTTATAGACTATGTGCAATAATAATAATTATATTATTGATTATTATATTAAAACTACATTAGGTTTTAGGTTTTATATCAATGTAAAATATAGATAGCACATGTTTGTAGACAAACAATTGTACCATAATACACAGACAGGTACGGTTTATATTTTATAATATTTATAAAAAAAAAGAGAGATTATTTTATGAATCTACTATGTAACAATCAAGAATTATATATACAGTCAAATGTGTCAAAAAAAATCAATATGGTCTATTAGGAAGCATAGCTTCTATTTCTGCATTTAAAGGCTTCAAATTAAATCCTTTTAAGATTGGTTTTCCTTCCACTTCTTGCATTTTTATTGTTTTCTGTTTCATTTCATTACGAGTTTCATTGATTTTCTTTTCAGTCTCTTTTTGATCTGCATACAAAACCAAAAACACACTTCAATGATCAGAAACAATTTTAAAAATTAAAATACAACTTTCATCAATAAATTATAATTTAGAATATTATGATTAATGGCATAGGAAATTTTGAAAAAAAAATATCTAAAAATCAAATTGACTTTAAAACATTTAAATAAAGATAATATATTATACTAAAGAATTAAAAGCATAATAATTTTACTACATATTTTTTATACCTTCTTGAAGTATTTTCTTTGCATGATTCGTTTCAAGTCTAAAAAAAGTACTTCCCATTGCAATCCATGTTTTATCGTATCCAGATTTATCAATTTGCCTTAATGCAACTCGATTATCATTCCTTTTCCGATCTAAATCAATCATAGTTCCTTTATTTTGCAGAATGTCTTCGGCAAGTCGTTCTAACTCCACCAAACTCTCATGAATTCCTTTTGTTGTTGGATCCATTGCTGTTTTTTTTATTCTAAAAACTAAAAACTTTAACTAAATGTAGTTTTCTAAGCACAATTAAAAATTTAACGCTTTTCTCGTCTGAATCTGAAATCACAATTCACAATGCACGAAATTCATGCACCAAAATCCTTTGAATTTTTTTTATGTGTGCAAGAAAATCTAGATGCGATGCTCAATACAAGCATCAACCTTGAGTGCACAAAATGAGACTGCATTTTTAATTTATTTTGTAGCACTGCACTGGTTTTATTATTATTAGTATTATTAAATTTTAAATTATAAGCTATAAATCACGAACTGTACTAAAATAAATGCGTATAAAATTTATACTATAAATACAAAAGGCATAATAAAATACAAAATACATAATTTATAATATCAATACCAGAATGAACATAGAACGCAACTTACTAATAAAATATTTATATTTTATATTTTATATTTTATAAAATGAAGAAAATAATGAGTGGTCTAATGCCTAATACTATATTATATTATATTACACATTGTATTAATAATCAGGCCAGCACGCAAAATTACAATTACTATAAACTATAAATGGTATTCTACATTCCAGAGAGACATTGACATCGCAAATCAGTATTTTGATTTGAAGATTCGGATATTGTACGCAGTCAATGGCTTCAAAGAGGTTTCCAGCACTAAAACATAAAAATAACAATAAAGAAATTCAGGTACTATGAAAGTAGCAATTAATTTCATCAACATGGAAATATAAGAGGTTGTTTTGCAGATTGTAGAGCATCAAGAGCAAAAACCATTCAACAAACAGTACAAGGAAATGATGAAATAAATACTTTTTAATTGGTCACAATATCCTTTTGTCTTGAGAATGAATGCAGATTGACTGGGTTTGATACGAACATCAACGCATCGGATTGAGGGCATCAACTGAAATCCGTAAAAGTAGGCAAGCGGTGACATCATATTTTGACAGCAGAGGGATAAATTTTTGAATGAAAGCTCATTGGCATTGATTATTTCCAAATGAAATTCTTGTAACTCTACATAAAAAAAAAAACGAAACAAAAAATCGTAAATCATAAGCTTATTTTTAATCTTTACCGAATTGAGGTCTCCATTCTAAGTACGCAGTAGTGTGTATTATTTAAAATTTTAAATGGATGTGTGGGTGTAGCAACCCGGTATGTATAATGCGAAATATTAAGTACAAGCTTTGTGTTTATATAATTTTCAAACCTTTAAGATTCAAAATGGACCGAGCTGCCCGAGAATTATTAGTGACCAATTTGTCCACATTCAGTTGAGGATTTTGATTCATAAGTCGTTTGCATCGTTTTTTGGATAAGCCAGTTAGAGATGAATCCAATGCATAAGGAGCAAAATTTTGAAGATTCAAATGTAATTCCAAATTTAAAGACTTTAATGAGGAAAATAACCAAATATGACTACTCAAACTGGGAAAATCTGAAGCAGATCGGATTGAAAGATGAACTAAATTGGGAAAAATAGTAGAAAGTTTGCTTAGCCAAACAGAGGAACAATTTGATTGAATTTCCAGTACTTTCACATTTTCTAATGGTTCACGAAAAGGAAAATTCAGCTCATGAAACTCTCCATCAATATCAAACTGTGGGGATTGAAGTTTAACTTTTTGGAGATTAGGAAACATTAAATTGAGAGAGATCTTTTTGACCTTAGATTTACTGAAAATATCTATTCTATCAAAAGGGAATAATTCCAGAATTTTTACATTGTGAAATACAGAGTTGTGTTGAAGAAGATTGAATACTATTGGTAATTCCAATGTGAGACTTTCCACAGATTCTTTACTTGACTCCAATAGTGACGAAAATGAATTACAAAGTCTGGATAAATTTGCATTATTCTTGTGAATGTGTAACAATCCTGTATCAAATTTTATAGTTTTAAGTTTTGGTTGGCAATTAGCTAACGCCTTCACAATATCAACTTCCGATTCCGTTGGTACTAATCTCACTTTTTGTAGTAAATGAGTCTTTTTTAAAGTTATGATGGATTCAAATGATTGTTCTGCATGGACGTGTGGAGTAAAACTCTGTAGATTAGGAGCTGCATCCAATAGTTCTTTCATCCATGGAATTTCATAACCATTCATCGATATGCTCATTTCAAGAGATGTTAAATTTGGTAGTACTATTGATTTTGGAAATAATTTGGGTGTCATCTCCTGCTTGATCACTCTATTGATAGAGAAAGCTTTCAAATTTGGCACTTGATACAGAAGCAAATTTCGTAGATGATCAGTTTCATTGATTGACTTGTTTTCCAGCGTCGAACGACTGATTGACGAGAAGTATAATATATTCAGCTCCAAGTTTCTAATATTTTTTCCAAATGTAGTCAAAAAATTTTGAATATCAGGACATTCCAAAGTACCCACAATCAAAACATTGAAACACGGAAATCGTATAGAGTGCTTCAAAATTTCATTCAGTTCACTCAAACGACAAACTTGGGTTCGATTGGAGACAAATGTGCCGACTCTTTTTAAGTAACGAAGATCAATTAGAATATCATCTCTGTTTTGTAGCATAATGGATGAAATGCGGTTCCACAATCGATTGACAACTCTACTGCTGATTAGATCCCGAGTTTTAAGACTCTTCATAATCTGAGTTACAATCTACAACAATAATTTCAAATAATTTATTTTTTATTCATTATTAGTGCAATAACTTGGAATATAGTCAATAATTATTAGTTATTATTATCATAAATCAGATGAGTTGACTATTGCCATTATTTACATTTTACTGGTGAAAACGAACTCTCAAATCACACATTACTTACCAAGTTATTTCGGAGAGCTTTCTCCTGGGGAGTTTCTTCGATGAGTAAATTGTAACTTTCTTCCATGGTTACACCCTTTTCTGTCCGTGATTGTTTGGCAGTGCGATGAAGAGACTAAAAATTATGTAAATAAAAAAAAATAAAAATCACATTCCATTCATTATTCATTATTGACTGTACTGACAATGCTAATGCCCTTGCAAACCACATTAAAATCACCTGTTGTACCTCCATTTTTCAAAGCACAAAAAAGCAAACCAAAATGATGCAGAATACCAAATGCTAATGAAAAAAATTCCGTGTGAACTATATAATAATACTGCAGTGCGGTTGACGCTCTAATCACTAATCACTAATTGAAAATTACTTGAAAAGTACTGTAAATACAGAAGCTTGTTTTTGGTTAGCCTACTAACTACTGCAAATACTGAAAAATATTCTAAAATATAAACTTGAAGCTTGAAGGTCCAAAAGGGATGCGAAGGTCGAAGGGAGATTTAAAATGTAAATTTTGTGCAACTTTATTATGTTATATAAAGCTGATCGGCTGACCCAGTTATTTCCATGTCGACTTTTAAAGAAGCACTTTTAATCACTCACTATATTTTGCAGGTCAACACAAAAAGCTGAATGGAAAATAGAAACGAAGTTCATAAAAATGCTTTCAAAATTGACTAAAATTTAGTTAAATGTTATTAATTATTATATTTTCTACTCTAAGGGTGGCTGGTTGACAAAAACCTCGTCAAGCCTTTAAAACGTGTGTCCTTAAATAAAAAATCTAGAATCTAGTACCTATTACAAGCATAAAAGTATGTAGCAAACGTTGAATACTTTTAGATTTTGTAGACTAATTTTCTTAATGCATAAGTCATAAGTCATAAGTGAAGTGGTGAGGATGATTTTCTGGTCGAGTTTTGAGTTTGAGATTTGAGCTCACCGATTTTAAGGTAATTTGCATTTTCAGTTATGTGTAAATTTGAATACAGCTATAAGTTATAAGTTATAAGACATATGCCTATATCTGCAATCTACATACTGTAAATATTCCACATTGTTATAGCGTTTCGTTTGTAATCTACATATTATACAATTTTTTATAATACATGCAAAGATGACATACTTAACATAAAATAGTAAACAAAGAAAGTATTAAGTATGCATAATATCAGAAGTTAATACTGGTGATATTCATGATTCAAGTTGCAAGATTCAAAATAAACAAATACCAATCTTAGCTAACCCAAAAAAACTACCATCCACATCTACATATTATAATTTATATCTAAAAAACTTCTGGTCTTTGTTGTTTTTCCCCCCCAATTCTCATCATAAATGATAAAGAAAAAAAGTAATTTAAAACATCTAGAGTATTTACTTGAACTTTGAACGGGAAGATTCAGGAAAGAAAAGCACAATTTCTTCTTTCTTTCATAGTCATCAGCTACCGACTTTTTTGTCGTCAGTCGTCAGTCTTCATCTTATCCATACTACAACCACACGTAGGTAATACATTATAACTGACATTCTTATTACGATTCCCTGATACGAGGAAAGGAAAAGGACAGTAGAAATTTTATTACACTTTCATGGTGTTTTCATTCTCCAATCTACAAGCCAGGTTTTGAAATAAGCCAGAATATCTCTGTTTTGACATACTAAATGCACACAACAAATACAATGTGTACCTATAATATCGAGTACACACAATGTATACTGCATACTGCATATACAATGTACAACGTACACTGTGCACTGTACACGTATCAGCCAGGATCCAGGATATGGAAAGCTATTTCCCTTTTCTGTCTCCTCGATACAACAGTACACAAAAAGGTGCATAAAACCTTTACGAGTTTAGTGGAGTTGAAGAGTTCATAATAAAATATATTAACACTATAAACGGATTTTATTGCCGTAACTCAGTGTACACAAGTATTTATAAAACAGCAACTTTTTCATGTACAAGACGAAAAAGAGAAAAGAGTAGGTACTGAAAAATTCAAGTAAAAACACAAAAACAAACTCATGCATGTCATATTTTATAGCGTGAATACTGAATACGCTATGCACTGTGTACTGTGCACTTTACACGTATACCGTTCTTCAGGTTTTCCTACCAGTTTTAAATGTTACAATTACCTCACTTTTTAGTTTTCTGAAACTGAATTTAAAGTATTCACAAATATGTTATCATTTATAAATGCATTTGTTGTTTGTTTACATATGCAATCAAATGAACGCATGATGACAAATATGAGGTTTCCGGAATCCTGATTCAGGATTCAGGAATGATAGACTACTCTTTTTTAGGGTAAATACTTATAGTATAATATTATATTTGATTGAAATTTTGTTTTGTGATTTCAGTTCACCCCATTCATTCAATTTATACTCGAGTATTCGTCAGTATAATAAGTGACCGACAAAAACGCTTCCGATTTGTCAAGAATTCCCTTTGACCCGCTCCTCATACGTCCTTTTCACATACCGGAATGTAAAAAGGGGGAAAGCCACGAGAAATTTTCCTATGCCATGTGTTTCGTATATTATGTGCTATGTATATAGTGTATAATATATAATATCTAACATCTAATATAGGAGATATGAGATATGGGAATCGATGTAAATAAATAAGACGTTGTAATACAAAACGACAAAGGAATACCTTTGAAAATGTTCTTTATCATGCTTCATAGGCTTCACAATAGACAATTTCAATTTCCAAGGTGAAAGCTATGAAAAAATGTATTGGACAATAACCTACTCGTCAGTACAATAGCATATCATACACAGTACACAGGAAACGAGTGAACAGTCCACAGTATGCAATATGCAATAGACAAGCAAATAGCAAATAACCTCTCCATTCATATTCATTTCATTCCGATTTTGAATCTGTTCAGAACCTGAAAGAATGAAAGAAAGAATAAAGTTTTTTCTGCCATTCTGCAAATATACATATGCTATATCATTTCATTTCGAAAGAGACAAAGAGAGAGAGAGAGCAAACGATGAAACGATATCTTTATTCTAGGTTCTAGATTCTAGATTCTAGATTCTAGATGTATACCTGTACATAATACATGTACAATGTACATTGTACATAACTCAAAATTCATATATTATGTGAACACAAATATATTCAAAGGCTTTCTCGGTTCTGCTTTGTTCACATCAGCATACTGATATTTCATGTTCCGTTTCATGAAATGTGTGATATGCATAACAACATAAGAAATAAGAAGGGCAGAAAGAAAAGATGAAGGGAATGAGAAAATCTTTATGCATAGTTGGATGCAATAATATATTTATGGATATAAATTCATGTGTATGATGTACAAAAAGTGTATATCATGTTGATATTGAATCGATCGATGAACAGGGCTAGGCGATTCTTTTCTCTTTTTCTCTATGAGAATCAGAATAAATCGTGCTGGAATTGAAAAATACATGTATATGTATATCTGTGTGAACTGTGTGAAGACAGAATGCCGAATAGACAGGTAAAGATATTTTTCAACTCGGTTCAACTTTATCCACTTGTATATTATATTATACTTACATAGTTAATGTATCTACAATCTCCAATCTACACGTTGGAGCTTGAATCTTGAATTGAAGCTAAATCAAAATCAAACGGTTCATGGTTCATATTTTCTTCCATAACCAAGTTTCTACGAGTACAAGTATCTGCAAAAGTAAGTATACAACATATTGTAACATAATAGGAACATTTGCACCAATATCTTCATTCTTCATCCACCTTTACAATTTTTACATCACCCTGCTCAACTTTCAACACTGAACACACTTAGTCATACACTTAGATATTTGATATTTGATGTATTTGATCTTTGCTTTTATTCATGTGACTAAATCCAGAACAGTTCCTCCGATGCAGTTAACTTTGATAATATAGTACACATCATATTCCTCATGAAGTACAAAGTCAATTGTTGATCGATTGTTTTGCTGATTGACTGATGATTGAAAAATGTTTTCCATGTTTTTAGTTTTATTTAGACGCACGACATTTGATGTATAGAAAAAAGAAACGAAAGCTGTGCACTACGTCGACTGTAGATGTGTAAAGTATTATCTGTAATTTACAGGAAAAACTTAAACCTTTCCAGCAAGTACAAGGGACTTTTTCATTAAAATACTTTCAAATCAAACAATACATGTTGCGTATTTAGTTTCGTATGTCTAAAATAAGTAAGTTATGCTTCGTTTTAGATAAAATATACAGAGCTTTTCAAGTCTAATATTAATATGAATTTTTTATTTCATAGTGTGGGAAGGAAGAGGAAAATAGAATGTTTTGCCATTTTTTCACAGTAAACATATGAACTGCGTAATGCATAATATATAATATGACATAGATTTTTGAGGTTCTTATGGAAGAAAAGGAAGAAAACAATATGCACCTTGTAACAGAGAGCGTATTCAATCTGAGAGCACAATATAGATTGAAACATAGAGTATGGAATATGGAATGTGGAATATGGAACATATGGTAAGAGAAATGTGGAACAGGAAATTTTCCGTAAATGATAAATGACAGATGACAAGAACATACTGTCACCTAAATAATCAAACCTTTACCATTGCGTTACATATTATTTATGTACATAAATACAATCCACAAGTACAATGTACAGTGTACAGTGTACATTTGTTTTTAACATAACCTGTAAGATGTAAGTGGACATGAATGGATTATGAATGAATAAACTTGTACAAGGAATTGCGAATGGCTAAAAACATTTTATGTCAACTTCTCTGAACTAATCAGAGATCAAAGTGTCTTGCCCAACAAACTGTGAACTATGAAGTACTTGCATCCATAAATAAATTTGCAATGTATACGTACAATGCACATTGTACATGCATCCGGATCGTTTTGAGTTTGGAGTTTTGAATAATGTAATGAGAAATCATTTCTAAATTCCAGGTAATTTCTAATATCTACTTTTTTATCATGAACCATGGACCAGGAACCAAAGAAACCTTGTGTTGGATCAAAATTTAATAAATAATAAATCATGTCCATGCTGTCTAATTTGTTTTCAACGTAGAAGACCAATTTTGTTAACTTTACTTGTACGACTTGTACATTGTACATTGTGCACTCAGTTATAGTCTGGTGGATCGCTACTCTCTAGTCTCTACGCTTATTAATTTTCCTTCTTTTGAAGTTTGAAGCACATTGTGTATGCATTTCGTTCAGTATGCTTCTATCAAGTTAATTCATGTTTTGCATTTCACAGCATCTTGAGGACAGACTTAAACGTAAAAAATCCACATTTTGTATCTCGTATTCACAGTATCTTGTTTTTTGCCATTAATTCCTGTGTAATTACTCAGCTTTAATTTTCGCTTATAATAGTAAAACAACACACGTTACAAAACATACGTCATAATTTATAATACAGTGCAGAAACAGCATCCAAATAATTTAAAACCGTAGTAAAAATTATTGAAATGTACTTTTAAAGTGCTTCAAGATTCAAAATTCAAGAGACTTGAATTATTTTCGATACAGAAATATCAATGTCTGTTGACTGTTGACTTGCAACTCCGAAAAGCCAACGTTCATTGTACAGCTGAGCTGATATGTATAGTGTATAGATACCTGTTTAATAATTGTGTTTTTGATTTACAATTTTTACTGGTTGAAATCAAAAAAATCGGAAGTACATACATACATGAATTGATGTATTTCAACTGTAAGGCTTCATTTATTATTGGATTGAATTGAACTTTGAAATGAGGATTGGGAAGGAAGGAAGGAAGGAAAAGAGAGAGAAAGGCAAGCTATGATAGAATTCAATATTATATTATATTATCATGTTCTCTCCTTGTATATGATCCACCACTATAAAAGCTATAAGCTATAATATCTTTAAAGGGCATAATACACATGTATTATTGTTGTATAAAATAGGCACATACTAGACACTAGACACTTGATGGAAACGTGATGGAAACGGGTAATACGATATTTGAAAATCTCCATTCAACAGAAAATATACCTACAACTTTCATGCAACCTGTATACTGAATACTGTACGCTGTACATTGAGTACTTTACATTATAGAAAAAAGTCCAATAATAATAATGATGAGAAAACCGAAACTGGATTGGAGCATGATTAAATGAGGTGAAACACATGCGTAATACTATTGATAGTAAATTGTATTGTAAATTGTATACTATATATGGGAAACTATGGAGGGGATGCGATTGCTGATATGATGTTGTGGTTGTTGTTGCTGTTGCTGTTTCTGATGATGCTGATGATGATGACCTGTTCTGTATCCTTAAGGGCGTGTTTTTCTAAGACTCATCCGTAGGGGACTTGTGAACAACCCTTTACTTTTGACAGTAACTACATGTATAATGTATAATATATACCTAATACGTATATACGTGCATAAGGAGTACGAAAGAAGATAAGTAGACTTTAAGCATCCCTAGCCCAACTTTCATGCACTCCGAATGTACCATGAACAATTGAAATATGATTGTACGAGTATCTTTAAAAGTACCTATGATTGAAACTTGGAACATTGGAACATTGGAACATCCGAGTAGGAGGAAGACTTAGAAAAAACGTGTACATAGATGCTGTTTGTATTCATATCATATGTATATGCATGTATATTTTTTATTATAAAGATTGCTCGTAGCTGTGGATTGACTCAATCTTACTCGTTGTTATCCTTTGTTCACATTTTATATTACATATACAATATACAATATACAATATACACACACGAGAGAGAGCTTTGGTTTGGTTTTTTAAGTTTCTCTCTCTCTCTCTCTGTTTATTCCCCTTTCTCGTGTCTTATATTGTTGCCTTGCGGGCAAATCACGACTACAACTACAACTTGGAAAGAACACTACACACATTACTAGATGCGAATACGAGTACGATCAGGACAGTCCACAACGGACAGAGAGATTACAGCTGTAAAAACACAACTCTAGACTCTAGATCTCCTGGTTGGAGAGAAAGAGAGTCAAGATGAGACAACAGAAAAGTCGACAGAAGAAAAAGAAGTTTTTTTTATTGACGACGAAGGAAAGAGAAAAAAAAAGAAAGGACAAGAGTGATGGAGAGTATAGCAGTGTTGAGCCCTTTACTTTACAGAATATGGGTAATGGGTAAAACGTAAACCGAGCATCTTGGTAATTGAAAAACATTCACTCTACACTCTAGAGTCTACATATATATCGAGTGACTATCTTAAAGAGTATTTTGAAAATAAAGTATTGGACCAACTCTGAACCAAGATACGAGAAACAAGATGAAAGGGAAAAAATCGTGCAATGGAAATTAACAGTGTTCAGCTCATTCTTCGTTCTTCGTCTTCCCTTTCTTTTTCATATATGCACTCCTCACACCCCCGCTCAACTTTACTATAAAGATAGTAGACAGTGGAACTTTAAACACCAGAAAAAAAACTATATGTACTAACGAAATCCGTACAAAGATACATTCATGCATGCATCCACTGTACACTGTACACTGTACACGCACAATTTCAACTTTCAAGTTGCAACTGCAAGTTGATCTCGGGTTTTTCGTTAACTTGGTTTGGTTTTGATCTTCTCTCATCCTCTCTATTTCTATTTCACAGTCTTCATGTCCTTTGCTTTACTACTATTATGTTGATATTCATGGAGTACGTACTACGTACGACTTTTTTACTACTAGACACTAGATACTAGATATACTAGACTATCATCATCATAAACATGAGTTGACTTGGCTCTGGATTCTGGTTTGATTCTTATATAACGTATTTACTATTTACGCACATGCATTACGTATTATGCACCTAATACCTTCGTACTAGGTACTGTTGATTTTATGCATCCATCAGTTGTTGGCTTCTTCTTCGTCATCCTCTTTTTTCTCCAACAGAACTCTTACTACACGAAAACTGTCCTGAAGATTCAAATTTAAACTTGTACAGCGTATACACTATACACACGTGTACAATATATTATACCATTCACCATTCACACATCAATGTACAATGCATAATGTACATGGATATCTCTAAGGGATAACTTTCCGTGTTCGTTTGTGTGTGTGTGTGTGTGTGTGCGTGTAGTGTGTACGTAAATAATTATGCACAACATGTTAAACCGGAGCTGCACTTGTTTTTATACTGTTCAGGTTCCATGAAAAGATTTATAACTTGAGTTAAGAACTACCTTCATACTTCATATGCATCAACGTTTTACATTGTACGTTGTATGTTGTAAGTGCATTACATAGATTTCATGCAGGAAAATTTTCAGTGTACAGTATACATATACTGTACACTGATGAGGGTACACAAATGATCGTAAAAGATTCTTTGGATTATATTATAGATATTACACATCTAAAATACGAAAAGAGAAAGAGACTGCACACTTTGTACTTTGTATCGTGCATTATTTTTCTATCTGTTATTATTATTCATGTTCTTCAGTTCCTCTACACTAGCCATTAGACACTAGACACTAGACATTATATTATACCTTTTACTACTGTAACTACGTTCAAATTTTTTTTCCAGGTTACTTTTTAGTTTTTAGCTCGCAGTTCTCAGTACGTCGTCTTGTTGTTCATTCTTCATTATTACGCTTGTATTATTGTATTATTGTCCATTGTTCAGTCCAAGGAATCACAGGGAGATTCATAAGTCAGAGAAATGGATGGATGGATGGAAAGTTTAACACACGACTGTCTTGTGTCTTGTGCCTTGTGTCTTGTGCCACAGTAAAAATTTGAAAACCGAATCTTCTCATCAACGTGAGCTCATACAATATACAACGTGTACCTTGTATCTTGTACACTGTACATTGTACATTGTACAATTAATTTACTACAGTCGGTTTGAATATGGTGGAAAAAGGTAGATAAAGAACTGTGATAAGGATTTTTACCAATCCTTCAATACTTCAATTCTCTCCATCCCCTTCGTCATCATCATCATCGTCATCGTCAAATGTAGTCAGTCATACTCATACTCATGTACACAATATACAACATACAATCTACATTGTATTTGGTATATTGTACATTGTATGTACATTTCATACTTGATACGCAGTTAATTGGACTTTTTTATCTGCCACGTACATCTTTATATGTTATAATATTGTGTGTACACGCTGTCCTTTCTTTCTTCTTTCTCCTCCTCACATCTCCCTACCCGATCAATTCATCCATCATCAGTTATTTATTTATTTATCTCGAGTTCATTTCAAATCTCAAATGGTATTGGTAGGTAATGAAAAAAAGTAAGTACATTAATAATTTCACCGAATGGCTGGATACCGTATATGTACAGTATACACGTGTCCTCCTCTCTGATTATATGAAAAGATTAGTATTAGCGTATACATCTGTGTATAATGCACAATGTACAATGTAAAATGTAATGTAATGTATAACACACCGCTGAACTCACAATCTCACAAGTACCCCAAGGTAAAACCAGAAGCACTACGATAAATTACACGATTCGATTTTCTCCTGTGAATGAACATGCTTTGGTTTGATGTCTGTACATTGTACATTGTACATATTATTATGAATAGTCAATAGTATTTCTACTATTTCTATGCACATTGTTTATTGTTTACACGATGTATGATGTATGAAGCAGGAATATAGGGAAGGAAAAAGTGAAAAGGTAGTTAAAACAGTAGTTGATAGTAGATGGTAGACGAATGCCAAACACATTTGGATGCAGAAAGATTAAGTGAGTAACTACATAAGTGAGAGACTGGGTGAGTGTAGACTGTAGACTGTAGACTGTAGGATGTAGGACAACTTGTGTATTAAGTGTTAGGTATTATGAAAAGAGGAGATAAAAACAAAGACCAGAAGCGATCATAAGTTTTTTATATGATATTATAGTTTTTGTATACATTTGCATAAATTAGAATAGTAATTATATGATTTTTCAAGATTTTCACAACGCTTGAATCTTGAAATGACTTGTATAATAGTTGCAAGTTGCAAGTAAATACCAAGTAGCAGGTGGATGGACAATGTACAATGTACACTGTACCTTGTACATATGTAAATGAATAGATGGACATGTTATTACAATCATTATTATCCACATAGTACTGGATACTGGATAGACACATACGTAGTTGATAGTTGATAGAATCATTTAGAAAAACCGAAAAGAGAAGTGAATTAAGAGTGGAGAAAATAAAAGGAGAAGCAAGTGGGGAGAAGAAGATGCCATTCGGCGTAATTCGGAAGTCGTTGAACTACCCCTGTGTACTGTGTACGCTGTACTACGTACGTAAATTTATGCACACTGTAAAACGTAAACTGTAAACTGGATATGAAGATGCAAATAAGATTACAGATATATATATTTACACTTGCATGTACTCCAAACTCCAAACCAAACTCCAAGCCTATTTATTTTATGTACACACTTTACATATTTATGAAGCACACACGCAGCATTCACTTTTCACTTTTATAGTGTTCATTTAAAAGTTGAACTGTTATTTTAAGCAAGTTGCACTACTCTTTCCACAGAATTATTATGGTAACACGTCATGTGTTATACATATCTAATATCTACTATCTACTGTATAGAGTATAGAGTATAGAACACAGAGTACAGAGTACAGGGCATTAAACATATCAAGATGTTTTCCCTTTCAAATTTTCACTTTCCTTTATGCTAAAACCATCACAAACATGACATTTCAACATAATTATTTTTTAAGTTGCCATATTATCTGCTTCTAAATTTTAAGTGTCTTTTCTTTAAAAAGTCATCTACATCTACCATAGACCATAATATATAATATTATGGTTTTGAAACTCCTATTTATATCCCTACTCAAAACTCAAAACTCAAACGTCATGCATATTTTGTAAATGTCAATTGTCAATTGTCTATGGATAAAAAAATGCATTGTGCATTGCATTTACAGCAGCTGAGCGTACTGCAAATTGTGGGTACTAGACAGTTGACAGTAGACGAGGAAGTTTTTCAAATGTCATAAGGTCAGGAACAGGAACGAGAGGAAATTATTTTATCTAAGTTAGTTCATAGTTATGCTTCCATTCCTTTTACGTGCCCTCTTCGTCCTCGTCCTCGTTATGCCTCAACACTTGGTGAATTTCTGTTTCTGTAATATATGCTTATGTATAGTTGTATGCTTAAAGCCGTAAAAACTGAAACCGTTTTTTATGAAAGTGCAGAGATATTCAATATTCGTAAACATCGTAATACTGTAGATTGTAGATTGTAGATATAGGTATTTCACATGTCCAATGTGTACTTTTTGGATTTTGGATACATAAAACATCACAGGATTCGATGAGTTCTGTCAATGTGAGACCAGAGACAAGAGACGAGGTATTGGAAGATGGTATGAACGTATGTGCTGAATGTACTGTAAACTATGTACGTAAATGAAGAAGAGATCAAAGGACACATGTAAAAATGGGACCGCCCATGCAACTGTAACTCGCTGTAAATAATTTAGTTTGTCAACTAAAATATTTCTTGCTATTGAATCCTCATGTGAATGTGATGTTTTTGCCTAAATAAACAAATAGTAAATAGTAAATAGAGGAGTTACCAAATTCAAAATTGTTTTTGATGAACTCGATTCCACTTTTGAATTATATTTGTACTTTGTACAATGTACAATGTGCAGTGTACATTGTACATAGTATATAAACATGGATTGTATAAGCTTGTTGAGGAAAACTTGCGTAATTGAATATACTATTGCAAACATATCCAACATGTACGTTTTCATCATGTCTCATATTTCATATTTCATCTTTCATGTTCGTGTTGCTCGTACAGTAGACAGTGGGAAGCGGGGTTACATCATAAACCATGTAAGATGTACAATCTAGAATCTACATGTAGTTTCATAGTTATGTACAGTACGGTCTTCATTCAATTCTGCATTGAATGACGAATGAAGAAAGTATGGAAAGTATGGAAAGTATGGATTATGGTTACAAATATCTGTACAAATACAAATAGAAAATTTGCGTAGATTTTGTAATAACAAGAGAAAATATTATGCTCCATATTCTTTATTTACCATGACTATGTACAATGAATTTACATAACTGAAATAGAAAGTACACTTTGTTGTTGTTTTTTAAATGTCTCGCTCCTTGTTCTCTGTACTATGTACTATGTAAGCTATACACATATCGGGATTATATGAGTTACAATAGACAATACACTCCTTTCTATTTTCACTCTATACTCTATACTCTGTACTTTGTGTTTCCATTGTCCGTTCTATCTTCCCTTGTGATAGTCAATCGGTAGTCGGTAGTTAAGCCATGCTTATCGCGTGACTGTAATCATATTAGTTTTCTCTGTTGTAAAATTTAGATACATTGAATAAAGGGGTACATGAAATAAATACATGGACTTTATACCCAAATTTTAAGAATCATCAAAAACATGCACATATGAATATTACATACATGTTTACATGTATGGTGTATGGAAAGTGGACGTACTGAAACTATAATCAGTAAATGAACAGTCTACACAGTCTACCGTCTACTCGTCACTTTTAAATAAATAATGATGGAGCACTTGGTACTTGATAGAAACTTTGTGTTGGACAATCGTAGAAACAAATATTTTGTCATATTTTCATCCATCCATCCATCAATCCATGCAGCAATGTAGTATGTAGTATGCAGTCAGTAGTCAGCCATAAACCATAAGCTATCAGTTATCAGCCATCAACTATTCACGAGTTCATCTATTGCACTGCATCATGATCCAATGTTTACATGTTCCCTTATTCACATCCACATTTACATTTACATTCTCAATTCTCAATTCTCAACACAGTGGTCCCTTCACATCATAAAAATTTGCTCCTTCGTGTAGTTTTCCCATTTCTTACACTCTGTACTTTTTCTTTTTCTGCATGCACATGTAGATGGGTGTATTTATGCTTGGAGTCTATAGGAATTGTAACTCATTGAAAATGGGAAATATCAAGGTGTATATTATGGTGTGTAGTGTGTAGAGTGTAGAGTACACAGTATAGAGTATAGAGTGTTGAGAAAGGTTTGATACATGTCTCTTATATACGTGTAAAGTGTACAGTGTACAATATATAGTGTATAGTATGAGTCGTAGTTTGCCAATGCCAATCACAAGAAAATGAAAATGATTGAAAACTCCTTACTCCTTACTCCTTACTACGTACTACGTACGCACAGATGCATATGTACGAATTTTCCAATTTATAATGATGAAAAGTACGAATGTGAAATATTTTTCCCCCTTGTTATTAATTTCAAAGAATGTCGCCTTCAACCTTCCAGTCAATTTTATTTCCTCGGGCATGACACTTACAAATGGAAAAGTATGAAGAGAAAAGTGCCGAGAAATAGCGTCTTTTCCCCCTTCATCCTTCATACTTCATACATGGAAAATTGTGAATTACTCAAAAATTCAAACCCAAAAGAAGTCAAAAGTTGTCCATGTTCCGTACCTAACTTTATATCGTGCCATATAATTTTATACTGCACATGTACATTGTAGTATGTACTGACTACTGACTCACTTTTGAATTCACCGGACGGCAAAAAAAGACGGAGGAAATGTCGACTTCGACACGCAGGATTCCATTTTGAAATTTCAAAGTACAATCTTGTTATTTCAATTCACACTCTGTGCTTTATGGGAATGGCATAATAATAAGAAACGTGTCAGTCGAGCATGTGTATAGAGTATGGAGTATGGAGCACGATGTATGTACGTCCTACATGTATATATGGTACATGGAGCATGGTGTGTAAAATGTAAAATGGGTAAAGTTTTTGTTTGTATCACGTACATAATCCATATATACAGGAGCGTCCTATAGAGAATAAAAAATGAATTCGCAGCTATATTTATAAAAATGGTGAATCGAGAAAAATGTCATTTACTTTGTGATAGATTGTACTGAAGTGAACATATGCTCGCCTTCAACTATTATTATTATTATTATTTCGCTACGACTCATAGCTTCGTCTTCAACTATGACGTTGTGTCAGATGCAAAGTGAATTTGTAAATATGGCATAGAACGCAAGTTTTTTTTGTATTTTTTTACATCAAAGTTGTTTCTTTTTCGGAAAAATTTGAACTTTGGAATAAATGTAAAAAAATACGGTAGACTCGAAACGTGAGACTCGAGTACTTTTAGATTGAGGAATAAGGAAAGGATTAGTGAATTTAGGTGGAAACGGAAGAAGAAAAAAAACAAACAAACAAACAAATAAAGACAAGGGAATCTCAAAGTAAGTGTTTTGAACCCAAAAACAGTCACCGCGTATGATATTATTATATTAGAATGTGGAAAAGAGAACAGAGAGTAAAGAGAGTATAAACTACATACTACATACATTACTTGAGTAATGGTGGTGATGGTGACCGTGGTAGAGGTAGAGATAGAGGAAAAATTACATGGTACACACAAACGCATTTATACATTTAGGGAGAAGTGACGGTTAAAAATGATTTGGGAGTAGAAAGACAACCAAGGAGAAAGACAGGGACTTGCACTTTCTGCATGAATAAATCATTAGACATTTCAGCGTTTTGCACAAGAAAGAAAAAAACTCGTATACTTTATACTTTATACTTTATATTTCCGCTTTCTCGACATATTGCTACAGCTGGATAAAAAATGCATGTATCCGTGTAATGTGTAATGTGTATGTGGGCATGTGTGTGCCTTAATCTCACTAGTGACTAGAGACTAAAGACTAGAGTAGAAGGGACATACACACTTACACTTCTAACTTATATTACATTGAACTTTGTGTGTACTTCCACAATCTAAACTCTACATCTCAATTCTCAATTCTCAATTCTCAATGTAACCTAACATAACTTAATGTAATGTAATGTAACGTGCCCATACTCCATATAATACCTTTTGTATTGGATTGGATTGTACATAGACAAATAGATAGATAGATTGTACACTGTACACTGTACACAGTGTAGCATATGGGCGAGTGTTCGTCTGCTAATACTTGTGCTTCTCTCTTTCCTTCCTTCTTTCTTTCTTTATTTTTTTGCTTTAGAGGTGTTTTCTCATGTTGTCTTGCTGCATCTGCCTGTCCTTTTCTATTTACAACAACGTATTTCTCCAATTCCAACAGTCACGCTACACTAACAACACACAGTTTCACTTTTTTTCTTCCTTGATTCTGTCTATCTTATGTCCTTCTATTTTCTCAACTGTAAGTATGCACATTGCACATCTATGTTGTATGTATCAACATGGCTTTATTTGCTTGATCAGTATAGCAAAAACAAAATGCTACTATTCAATCTACACGTATGCCGTTCACTATTCACATTTTTGTTCTTTTGGGAAAAAAGCGGTACACTGTACAGACTGTATACTGTACACTAACTCGTAAATAAATACCGATGCCTGTATACTGTGTATAGTTGGAGAAAACGCGACAGAAAAGTTTCAAATAGGGTTTATCTTGTATAAAATATTACACATGATATTTATATAGCTGTATATTGGATATTGTACAATATACAATACACAATGTACATATCTATGTAAGGGTTTACGTAAACGTATGTAGAAAGTTGTTGTTTGTTTAAAAGGATTCCACATACAAGAGATTTTGGAACAGAAAGCATTTACATTTACATTTGGTTCGTCAGGTTTACCCCAATTCCCAAAGTCTTTTCTGTATTCAGTTCGAGAAACAAGGATTTTTGTTTTTGTTCTTGCCCTTCTGGCTTTCTTTCACTGTTTTTTTGTACCATTTTTTTATTCTATTTTCCCATTTTCCTATATTCCTATATTCCTACTTTCCGACAGTCTCATCTGATTTGAACTGATCTCCCAATGCCAATGCCAATGCCAGTGCCAATGTCCACCAATTTAACATTCAAATGTCCTATTTCTTTCACTTGTTTCCTTCATGCTTCATGCCTACATACTTCTAAATTACTCAAGTGCTTTTCCTGTTCCACTCCTACGAGTGAAAACTTTTAAAATGTAAAAGGGACCATATGTAAAAAGGAAAAACAAGTAATATTATCTATAAACCATAGACAATCCGGAGAAATACATTTGAATTTCCTGTGAGCTGAAAGTTGAAAGTACTGTGATGTAGCACTCCTGTTTTCCTACATGTTTACGTAATCTCAATGTCTTTGAATGGATTTCTTAAATTGGCTAAAAGGTAGAGACTAGAGACTCAAAAGACAAATACTTTGAAATTGTACATGATACATGCTACAATGCTACAGGCTACATGTGTGGGTATTGGGTACGGACTTTGTTCAGTGAACAGGGATGTTGCTAAAACACAAAATGCATATTATGTATGTAATATGTAATGTAAAAAAGTCTTTTGCTAGGTGTTACGATTTAAAAGATTCTCTTACCTCTTACTTACTACTTACTACACAAGATACCTGGAGAAGGAGAATGTTCCATGGTTTTATTTTTTGGTTTTCTAACTGTTCTTGTTGGTTGTTCGTTGTTGTTATTGTCCCATCTTATTCGGCTTTTTATCCTGTTTGGTCTTGTTTTCTGTTTCTGTTTTTGCTCAAGGCGTAAAAAGGAACAACTAGAGCATCAAGAGAGAAAAAGAGTGAGGGATTATAGACACTACCACGGCACGGTACAGTTGTCTCTCTCCTATACATTATGATGTGAAATAATATTATATATAATATGTAACATGTAATGGAATAGAGTAGAGAGAGAGAGAGAGAGAGAAGATTGACATTCGTTTTCAATCTTCGTATTCTTTTTCTTGTACTTTTTTTTTGTCCAAGTTGAAGTTTTTTTCTGAAGGATAAAGAAAATATCAGATGGATTGTGCAAAACCGGAAAACGCATCGTACCACCGAGAGAACTGACTGAGAAAGTTTCTTTCCTTCTTTCCTTCTTTCTCAGTCAGCATCCACATCTAACATCTAACATAATACGTAATGTACAAAGTACAAACTACAAAATATACCGTGTAATGGATGTGAGATGTGAGACCAAAAGAATTTTTGTACATAATACATAATACGTAATATACAGGCATGCTCAATGTTCATGTTGATAGATATAAAATGTATTTTTATAACGAAAAATGTATATATGCAATATGCAGAATGCAGAACATGTAGTATCTAAATAATATAGTTATAAAAGTTGCACTTATTTTTCCCCCTTTATCCCTTACAACTTTACAACTTTGATATAACCATCTTAATAATAATAATAATAATAATAATGCAGAAAATGCTTTGTGTATATAGCATATTAGTATATACCGATATATTGTATACAGTGTACTAATATGTATTAGGTATATCTGTATATACATATATGCATATAGAATGGGTAAAAATGGGTTGTAGTACTTTTGTAGACGGACTTTGTCTATTCTTCTTCCTCCTTTTTTCTTCATACTAAAGTTTGAAGTTCTTTTTGTCTCTGTCTTGATGCTGTTTGTTATCATCATTTGTAAAAGTATAAAGACAAGTATTCTAGATTCTAGTTTCTAGACAATACATGTGTTCATGCACATGATACATATTTACGCATACATAGAATACCTATACATTATTCATGCTACATACAGATAGACGTGAATAGTGAATACACACGTCAAAGTTAGCAACAAGAGTAACTACGTTGAATAAGCGTCTTCTGGAAATCATAATAATAATAATATTTTTTCTTCAAAAGCTCCTCTCCCACATGTGAGTATGTCTAGCTGGATTCAGAAATAAATAAGTACGTCTTTTGAACATGTATACGGAATACGGAAATTGTACGGATATTGAAAAATCTTGTTTGTAGTTCCGACGTCAAAATATTAGTATAACAACAAACCTCGTATGCAAGACAAAAAACGACATAACATCATTATCATGTGATGAATATGATGTATATATAATATATTTATAAATATAACCGACATGTCCATTGTCATTTTAAGGACATGTGTATATACATGAAAAAAATTTAAAATTTACATATGTACGTAGTACATACATTCGAGCTCCTTTGGACTGGAACCGCCCGTCGTAGACTTCATCCTGAGTAATTTTGCTACATAAACCATTTCGATGTAACTTAAGAGCAAGGGTCACCCAAAGGCAAAGGCTCAAAGACTGAAAAAGTACGATATTTAGGCGGACTTTTGGCACGTTACATTTCTACACTTTTCGACTTCTTTTAGGTCTGTCAATAGTCAACAGAATCTAGCATGTATTTTATACACCACTGATAAATCGCGAAAAACAAGCCTTCCATAAGAATTTTGTAAAACCTCCGACAAACATTTTCTCAAACAAGTGTATTATGTATGCATACGATACGGACCACACAACGTTAGCACGTCAAATATCGCACTTTTTCAGTCTTTGAGACTTTGTGACCCTTAAGGTACACGCAGAAATTATGTGGAAATGCTAGTAAAGACATTATTTTTCTAAAACCGGTAAAATGTAAAACGATCATTTTATGAATTATAAGTTGAAAGTCGGATTTCCAATTGCACAGATCGAGTATCCAGCTGTTGTTATTTATTGTTTGTATAAACTTGTATGCTATTTGCACTGCAAGCATACAACTGTACCCAACGGTAGTCTGTATAGTATTATTATTATTATTATTATTATTGCATAATAATATTTGTAGTGTATAAAGTGTAAATGGATCGATTTCCTTTTGACATTTGATCTTTAATTTGAGCCATTTAATTCTCCAGGGAGCCTTCAAGACTTGACTTTGTTTACGTCAAAAGTTTATTCCTTTTCACACTTTCTTGTTTTGAACAAAAAAAACAAAACATACTGGGTATATTTTTCCAATTTTAATATCATTATACAGTAAAATATATACATCGATTGAAAAAATTGAACATTTTCCCAAATACATTGGGATAATTGTGATGACCCGTGTTTTTTTAAGAAACAAGTGAAAGCAATAAGGGTTTACCAACAATGATAGACAAAGTAGCCATTTCCATGGACAGAATTTGATTTGAACTGGATTTTGTTAACAATTTATCCAAAATTAAAATTAAGAGTATAGCTCAATCTTCAATCTCCTTGGATTTCGCACAGTATACAGCTTATACACTGTGAACAGTGAGCAGTGAGCATACAGTGAGCGGTTTACGAGGTACTACGAAGAACCATGATTTTATTTACGGTGGAAGAGAGAGTGAGCTGGAAGTGAGCTCACTCTGGATCAGCAGTTAGTCGTGGCTTTGAGTTTGTGGGAAGCAGGCGTGTGTATTCTATCGTGGTTTGAAAATCGAAAACAACATACAGTTCGTATATCTCGTGGTGTTTTTCTCCGGCAAACAAACTACTATTAAAAATAAAAAATCATAGTAAAAACTGTGTGGTTTAAAGATACAGTTGAAAGCCCATACATATTTGGAAAGACCTTTCGGATAACGGATAATCATTTTCAGGATTGTTAAGAATTATTGCTTAACAGTAACGATACAAATTGATTGTGCATTGTGTGTGTATGTTATATATTATCATCACTGTGAAGTGCTACTACTGATAAACATACTTGTTCCATGATAAATACGTTAAACCCAACAACAATAATAATTATTATTACTGGTGTATTTTTCAGCTGAATAACATAATATATTATATCAGCGTAAAGAATATACATAAATATACTGAAGAATAAAGTGATAAAATGAGTATCAAAGTGGAAAGAGATATTAAATGCTACTTGCTTCATCCCTATTAAATAAATACAATATTATAAATTATAACATCATTGTATGTATGTAGTGTATGAGATACAACTGAAATCAAGACAAGTTATATATATATTTATTTAGTGCTACCAAATTCATACATTGTATAATAATAAAGAGAATAATATTATTGTGTACACATCACCGGGAGATATGTAATTAAAGAATAATAATACAGTGTCATTAAAAAAAAGTGTGTTGATTACTTAGGAAAAAGTGTATGGATTATGTAGAGTATATATATAAAAAGGACTCGTTTTAAAGGTAAGTACTGACAAAAGTACCTATTATTTTACAAGTAAGTATTTTGTTGTTATTGTAGTATAAATTTATTATGACAAAAGAAAAAAAAAAGACTACATATTAGAATCAAGAATGGACTACAGCGTATGATGTATGATGTATAATATTATTATGTAGTGGGTTTCTCTTGTTTCATGATGAGCTTTTGTTTTTTTAATTTAACGTTGATGTATTTTTATTGTCTGTGTTTAGTGTTTGTTTGAACTTGACAAAATACAATTATGTATTAGGGTAGGTATTTATTTATTGTTTTTCATACATGTTTACACATTTTCTCCAGCTTTCATTCTTCGTTCTTCAATCTCTCTCCATGTGCATTTCTGCTTGTCTGTTTGTCTCTTTGTATAGGGACCCCATTTCAATTCCGGTTTTGAAAGCATCTCTCTCTCATGTTGAAATAAAACTTAAAAGCATCCTCAAGTTTTGCGTTTCTTTTCTTCATTCTCTCTCTCTCCATTTCTCTGTAATAATAATACTCACAACTCAAATATTTGCTCTTAAAGCAAAAGAGTAAGAAACAAGATACCAGCAATATCATTAATGTAATATCCATGTATCTATTATATAATATATATTACAATGATATTTCATGTTGTATTATTATTATTTGTTCATGCAGTATGTATCCATATTATTATTGTCCTCATGCTACGTAATACTATAATATAAAATATAATACAAATGTATCTCTCAATGTATAAATCAGTATGTACATATAAGATCCACATAGTCACTTTGACAATGAAAGAGATGAAAGTCACTGTTTAGCAAACATTTTCAATTCCCTCATATTATTATTATTATGTCAACCAAAAAGTATACAAAAAGATAGTAAACCATAATAATATAAAATATAATACACATTGTACATTGTGATATTATATGTTCAACTTAGAATCAAAAAAAGATAGCTAATAAGTTGGGAAAATACACCAAAAAAAGCACAAAAAACTCATAACATTTTGATACTTGGTGACATAATAAATTATGACAAATATTGGTTCAATTGCATCCCTTAAACTTTTAGAGAAAAATTTCATCGATTGTTCTTTTTTTTTTAACGCGTGACCATGAGATTTAAATTACCGTTAAATAAACAAATTTAATTAATTTGTATAACGTGATGCATCAACTTATACATATATTAAATTGAGTACACTTTCATTAGCTTAATTAAAAAGAGTTGGTCATTTCAAAGTACAAAATGATGAAAGCAGCTATTTTATCTCTCGTTTTCAAAGGTTTATTTAAACAGCAACAAAAATATTTTATATTTCTACTTGTATTACAATAATATGTTATTACAGTATTATATGCACCAAGACTCAAATCTCTCTTCAATCTTAGATGAATGATTCATAAAACCTTGTGTATTATTTATATTATTTATGAGAACTACAAAAGTTACTTATACTACTAGGAAATCCATGTGTATATATGGGAAAAGGAAAAATTTTAGACATATTTTGGTACACATATGTATTATGTATACATACACAATTATAAGTACACATGGTACATGTCAATATAGAGAAATTAGCTAGCCATACTTTATTTTCAGAGCAAATAAATCTTGTGAACAAATGCTAATACAAGGCCAAGTTTACGTACCTATCTCTTAACATCTCATTACTTCCATTACTATTATTATTATTATTATTATTATTGTGAGCATGAACGTCGGTTACTAGTACAATATGCATGCCACGTAGTTGTGCATGCTCCTGTTTTGGAACTGACCAAGAACCAAGAATATTTTATTACCAATCTAATTTAACGACTATTTATAAACTGCAAACTGTAGTAAAAACGACCTGCATGGAAAAGCTGTCACGTGTGCTTATGTATAATCCATATGATTGCACATATAATGCATACTTATGTACTTGTGGTTATTCGTAACAAATTTCACATATCAATCTATTGTATTTTAGAACTTTTAGTAGACAGTATCAAAAATGCTGATGTATGGAAATTTCTGGATTGCATATAACGAATAACAGAGGTGAAAAATGAAAAAGTAATGCAAAATGTAAATTAGTAAAAATCTAAAGTACTAAATACTATAAATAATACATGAGAACGTTTACTGTTTACTGTTTACACAGCGCACAATATCGAATAATAAAAACTTTATGATTTTTCAAGAACTGCATGCAGTGTCCGTGTGCATTGCATCGTGTTAATAGTTAATATATTATATGGGTAAACAATACAAAATTTAATGGATATCTCGGAAAAAAACAAATGTCAATAAAGACGTCAATAAACACAATAATAATTGTATGAGCTTCAAACTGCATTAATAATTATTATTACATAATAATAATAATAATAATATCAAAAGCTACACACTTTTATATAAATACACATGTATACAAAATACTAAGTGAGTAGAACAGAGCAGATGAAGGAAAAATAATCACAGAAGGATAAAAAAAAGAAAGCAAAGTAGCAGAAACAGTAGCAAGTACTTGTGCTATAGCTACAACTAATCGTACTAATCGTTGTAATTGTTATAAAAACACCGAGGAACACTACGGTAAAAAAAACTGGGAGGTACTCCGCACTTATATATAAATGTAATATCCAAGTACATCCATTTGTTTATCAATAGCTATATCCGTAAAAAACTATAAAGCAAGTATCAAGTATACAAGTCATTAGTACATTTTGTATAACATACATATATTGTGTTGGGCTTCCAATGCATTATGTATAAAAAGGAACTGTCTGTCTATAAATTTGTTATTATTATTTTTTGATCACGTACGAACGCAAGTTTGGCATTTGATCATTTGATGGTGATAATCATAATAATAATAATAATTTCTTGGTGGATAATATTATTATCGATATAGTAAAACGTGCGTATGTATATATGTATATATGTATGCTTATACAATGTACCATGATTTTATGGAACTAGCTAATACTAGAAAGAGAGAGAGAGAGCAAGTTTTTGCTCTCATCATCTCTTTATACTTTGTGACTTGGCGTTTGCACGTGTAACGTGTACGTATGACTCTCATCAAATGTAGACTGCATATAGGAAGAAACAGACTTGTGTGTGTGTGACTTGGATCTTGGATAGTTTGACGTTCGGTTGTCTGGAGAAAAAAAATACATAGATACATGAGACGGAAGAATATATATATATATATATATATATATAAAATGAAAGGAGAAAGAAGATGAGCAAGTCAAGAAGTGAAGGAAGATGCTGAGATGAATCGAGTAGTGTGTGTGTGGGTATTGAGTGTGTGTGTGTGTGTATTGAGTGTGGTACCAGTTAATGCATAAATACAAGTATATGTACACAAAGAGAGAGATAGTGCATATATAGTTAGAATTGGAATTATTAAAAAAGAAAGAAGGAATAACCCTTGGGGAAAAAGTCCAGGTTTAGTTTAGGCAATGCGTTTTTATCTAAGCCTAGGGTAGGGGGTTTAATTTCAGTTTCACTTTAGCTCTATGCACTTCTTATGTATATATATATGATAATATGTACATAGGTATAATATTATATATTTATGCTTGCTTCATCTGTTTTCTAGCCTATAATACTTTTACATGTGCATAATATTATATTTTGTATTATATTCAGATGTACAATTTCAGCTTTTACTCATTTTATGATTTGATATTATCATATGTTATACATGTATAATATTATATAGTTTTTGAAACTGTTCTCCATGTATAATGTTCTCCATCATCATGGTGCAAGGGTAACTCTGTACACTTGAGTATGTTATACATCTATTATACAAAAAACGCATATGCAATATGCACGTTATATATTATATATAGCTGATGATGAAGATGATGATGATGCAGGGCTCTGACTATTTCACATAATAAGGGCCTAGGAGACAGATTATATTTCTGTCGCTTTTCATTTATATTTCACCCCTGACTGGTCTCAGCATGAACTGCTCTCCGTCTCATATACAGAATAACAAATAGAAGTAACACACACACACATATATATATAAAGAAAAACATAGTGTAATACTATCAAATAGAAGAACACGCTTTTTATAGATGGATCCACATGTGTATGTAATTCTTGTTTGTTATAGATTATATTGTATTTTGGTAAAGGTCTCTATCCTTGATTCTAAATTCTAATTCTTCTATAATAGCCTTTTCTTTCATATATATATTATGTACATATGTATGCACAATTCCAAATATAAAACGATGAGGCTAAGCACTAAGCACAGTCAGCGTAAATGTAAAATATAAACAAAAATCCATCTACGCCTACTTGTATAGATATCTGTATATATAATATTTACCCGATTATTATTATTATGTATGATGTAATATAGCAAATTTATTCGTTGGCATATGGAACATTGGAACATTGTACGGATTGTAGATCATTAGTATTGTGTAAAGGTGGAAAATATCAAATAAACTCTCTATACAATAAGGATATAGTTCACGTATCGTCTAGATTCTATATATATAATCAGTTTTCAGGAAGAATACGTCATATACACACAAGGACAAAGAATAGAGATTGACGTACATTTATATGATATTATAGTATTCTTATATACATATGTAGATATGATTTCTAGTATTAGTTCATGACCATGACCATCATCATGTCAGAGCCGGACTGTTACTAATGTTCTTTGCTATTGTTATACACTGCCCTTTATGTTTTTCTTCAGGCTTGAAGAAGAAACGTAGTAAAACGTGTAGGACTAAACAAGTTCACCGTATACTTTATACCTTCCCTTAATACTTCATACTACTCACATGTGAGTCCAGTTGACATGTTTTCAGGGAAAATTGGGCATAAAGAACCAGCACGAATTTCAGCTTTTACTTTCTTTTTTTTTGTCCAGTTTTACTTTTTGGTATTTTGTACACGTACTCTTTAGCTAGATTCTAGATTAGATACGATAGGTGTCAAGTATGAGATATGAACATTGAGCATGTTAAAGAATATAAAAAATATACATGAAGAGATTGAAAATTGTAAAGTATTTATTTGTGCCAAAAACAAATATCAGTGAGATTGCTAAATTTTAAATATTAAAGATCAAAAGGTACAACACAAAAAAATGGTGACTGGTATTAAACATAAACCGAGTTTATACGCGGGTACAAATGTGAATCTTTTGCCCGTCTTCCCCTCATGCTTAATACACGTGTGTACCAAACAAAGTGTACAGTAACAGTCATATGTCGTGTGTTGGCTTAAATTCCTATGACTATCGTCACATATGGTGTTTTCACAGTTTATACTTTATGCGTTACAAGTATAAAGGAAGAGAGACTGGATTATCCATTTAATCCATTATATTATGTCACCCAATGCTGCTTCCTTACTAAATTCAAATCCGACCGAGTCCAAAAAATACAACAAACTCATGGTTATTGTATAAACGTACACACATACACAAATACATACACACACATACACATACACACAATGTGTCTGAACAATGCCTCAACTCAAAATTAATGAGCGTGTGTTGCTGTCATGTGTTTTTACTTTTTATACATTTCCTTTGTATATTTATATATTTATGTATTATATATGCTCCAACTTTCCAAACAATTTCTAATACAGTATTGTATACTCCCATTTGATGCTTTTAAGTTTAAAGCACTTCAATATGATAGCAAACTTTTCTTTTCTTTTTATTAAAAATAGAAAACAACAAAGAATGTCAATCTTAGACCTACTTTAATGAACATGGAATATGAAATCATTTTGTACATACATATGAAAACTGTTGCCGTATCATCTTTTATTAATTTTTTAAAAGTAGCAGTGGAAAAATCAACATTTTACACAACCAAGATCATGTATCTCTGTACTCTATATGCATGATATTATTAACTCTTTTTGGTGCATACTGCATACGTACAGTTTTTTACGTCATTTATTTTTCAAATATTCCATTTAAATTTTTTTTCACTTCGGACAGGCCCTCACAATGACAATTACTATTGATATTTAATACTTGTTTAATACGAGTTTTCTCATCTTGAAATATCTATGTTTGGCAAAATGTCTATAAAAATTTCAATATCCTCATGTGTAGTGTATGTGTATCATATGATGTATATTTCAAAGTATTTATGTATTCTAGATTCTAAATAAACTTAATAAAATTAATTTAGAAAACATACAAAGGGCAATTTTACTTGTCTTTTAGGTACAAGTAAAATTGTAGGAATCCTAACGTTACACGATTGAAATTGAAACCTATCAGTGCAGATCATGTTAGATTTTGTTTTTCATCAAAAACAGAGTTAACATCCAACATCCAATCAATTGAAAACGATCAAATGAATGAAAATAGCCGTATAGAATTTGTTCGGAAAGGGGCTGACAGAAGTAGACATAAAAATAATAAAATGCTCCACAACAATAATGTTATATATATAATAATGGTGATATAAATTTCCACAAAAGGAAGCCAAGGCTGTGCACTGTGTACATGTGAACAAGAAAGAAAGAATAACAACGAAGGCAATAGGGAAAAGTTTCTTAGTTTACTCATTTCCTATAGACGAGACGTTCAAGTTGATTGCGGACTGAACTCTTGCAAGTTGAGCTAGTATTTGAAGAGAACAGGAGGAAGTGAGAGCGAGAGAGAGAGAAACAGAGAGACTTGTACAATAAAGTTGTATAGGTGAAAAAGTGTACTTTTCACAAGGAGTAGGTTTTCAAAAAAAAAGAGAAGAAGAACGGGAAGAAAGAGAAAAGTTAGTTGCATCTTACACACACACACATTTATATGCTTACATCTTACAAGTGTATTGTGTATACTGTATACAAGTGTTTTATGTACAACAAGGAAAACCTTTTCAGGAATAGTACGGAAAATACATGTAGAGATATGTATATAAGTATATAGGTATACAATTTACACTATATATAAAGTAAGTAAGATGTATTTTTCATAAAAAAAGGTAATGAAAATGAATCAAAGTAAAAAGTACAATGATAGTGATGACATAAAATATAGAGAAAAATATGAAGAATAAAAATAAGAGTAAAGTTTATGTATTTTTGTTCCCAGAGAGTTTGTAGTTTATTTAGTAGAATATAATATACGTATATAGTGTGTACATGGTTGTATGATGAAAAATAAGGCAGTGGATAAAGAGTGTATAAACACGGAACACGGAGTACATGAAACTTGGAGGAGCAGGGGCTAAAGTAAATCGTAGGTTCATAATAAATTGAATTGGAACGAGAAGCCAAATTTGACCATAGAGATGAAGAGACTTGGAAACTACAATATTATGGAGAGACTGATGAGAGATTCAAGTGAGGTAGATGGATGTTGGATGTACACATTGTACAGTGTACAGTCTACAATGTTCAATATACATACTTGTGTGTTTACGGTACACAGTACACATCACACAGAGTTTACCAGTTTATATCTCTCCGTAAATGTAGCTTATAATGTGAATGTGTATTGAGATGAGATGAGGATGCGAGGATGAAAGCACTAAAGAGTCACATTTATTGACAAAGGATGTATGTGTACAGTGTACACTGTACACAGCTATCCAAAACAACCAACTACCGTTTTATCCCGAGAATTAACCGAGGCTACTATTTTGAAGCATATAGAGATTATCATCCAAACTGATTTCTGACTGGTAAAAAAACTGTCTACCAAGTCCGTAGTATTTTAGACTGCAATAATTTTTAGTTCTCAATTCATTTTGCAACGAATATTAATCCTCGGGGGTGTGACTTCTTTTACTAGTTCATTCAAATACCAATGCACGGTATGAAAGGACTGCTGTCTGTTTCATTTCCACTTGTTCTTGTATACATACTTTCTGCTGCCACCGATAGGTGTACTGTTCAAGATTCTAGATGATTGTATCTCTCTCTCTCTCTCTTTCACACACACACATATATACACTTACACAGACTAAAAAACCGGAAGACTTATGAAGTTGGAAATGCTACTCTTTGAAACTTGAATCTTGAAACTTGAATGATACAATAAAATCCGAAATCCGTAGAAAAAGTCTCCAGATTTCTCATCAGACAACATTCGGCACGCTTATCTTCATCATTATCACAAGAGTTGTATTCTTTTTATTGTTGTAGACATGGGCATTTATAACAATCGGAGTAGTCCAAAATCTAGAGTGCAGAGAGAGAGAGAGAATCAGTGAAAGTAACATGGAAATATCAACAATGAGAACTACTGAGAGTTGAAATATTATGGAAAATGTAGAGATCATTCAAGTGTTGGCATGAGATGGTAAAAGTATAATGAGCTACTGCATGCAAGTGAAAACGCGGTGTGTAGTTTGTATGACCTTTTTCATGTCTAATATTTGTATTTAGTTTTTTTCATACATATGACCATTTTTACTTTTACTCTTTATCATCTCAAACTAGTTTTGAAAGGCATGAAATAATCCTACAAAATTAAATTTTATTACATGAGCATGATGATGAGGATGAGGCTGACTTTGCCAAAGATTAATAAGAAAACTGTTCAAGGTTTGAAAAATGATGATAACTCATTATTCTTATTTCATTAGTGGTGCACATCAAATTAGATGGTTATCATTAACGTCACCTGTAGTCTCAAGTACTCTGGTATCTCGTATCTCGTATACTCCATGTATACACTCCCATTTAAAAATCAGGAAATTGCTCTAGTCTTCTATGTCATCTTCATCCTAGATCCTAGTATTACGCATGCACGCTTCGATGCTCTCTGAAATTCTATAGCTCATCAGTTTAATCTACATAGTTCATTCAGATTGTGAATCTCGTACCAAAGTTTGGAGGAAAAAAGTTTTCGGCTCTCGTAACGATGATGATGATGATCATGGTTGTAGTGTGTATAATCAAGAAAAATTCTAAATCCATCCATCCATACACTATACTACTACATGTAACGTATATATATTCATACATATATTTATATTTTAGTGTTATTATTATATACAATGTAGAATATTGAATCAATGTACATGCACAATTTAAGGATATAAGAAAAATATAAATACAGAACAAACTACAAACTACAACCTACCCACTAAAAGCTACACACACACATAATATATACGGAGAAAAGAGAGTAGGAAAGAGAGAGAGAGAGCGAGGTAGACGGCGAATGTTATGGGGAAGATATGGAGAATCAAGTGTGTACAGCTTGTTTGTCTTGTCTTTTTGGAGCTTTTCTCTCTGTGCGTAGGAAAGAATTTAGTAGATTTTCATGGCTTAGCTTGACATGATTGTAAAATAATAAATGTTTTCTGGAGGCTTCACTGTAATGCTAATGGTTGCTCACAGTCACACTCTTTCTCACTAAAATCTCTCCCATCTTTTCCTTCTTTTTGTTCTTGGTCTTCAAGTCCTCCTTCTCCTTCTCTTTCTTCTTTGTTTACCATACAATTTATAAACAAGTATAATGTTATACGTGTACACTGTGCAATGTATAGTGCATAGTGTACAGTGTACACACAATCAACAGTGCATGCTCCTATTTCCTCTATTCTATGCAGTCTTAAGTACAGTAAATGGTAAACCTTGACGCCTTATAATGGCTTATACTTTACTTTGTATACTGTATACTGTATTTATGTTGTTGTATATGATGGATCTAATTTGTTTATTTTTTCCGGGCAGCATGAACGTGCACAGTTTTCGTCTCGTACGCCATCACCATCACTCTACACCAACAGAGGCATCATCATCATCATCTTTATCTTTTGGAGTCTCGGATTCGGATTTGGATTAGAATCTCCGTGTGTCCTATTGAAAATTTGAATTTGCTCCATGTGAAAAGTGACGGAAGTCTGCTTCTGTTTCAGTTTCAGTGTAGTATATAATATACAACTATAGAATCTAGAACCTAGAATCTTGAATATATGTACACGGATAATACATGTATGTATAAAATATTATAAACCTATAACATTTTTAAGTGATAAGTGTATTACGAATTACGGATGCTCGGATATGTACAATATACAACGGACCACGGACAATCCTCACGATCAGATTTTGTACCCTAGCCAATAACATGAAAGTATGGAGTTCGAAGGTAAGTCTCAAATATACGTAAATATGTACATTGTGTGTTTGTGTGTGAATAAGAAAAGTATTATGGCATCTAAGTCTCGTAAGTTGTTCTAGTTGTAAGACAATGTGCTGTATCTCCCTTTTCAAGATAATGCCGTATATTTTTTTCCTCTACATTCTACATTCTACATCCATTCCTGTACGTCAGTATTCAGAGTTTCTGTATTGAGTATGTCGTAGATGGATAGATCTTACCCTATATATTTTTCTTTCTTTCTCTCCGTTTCTACTTTGGATTTTTTTTACCTCGCGTTGTTTTAACTTTAAGTATCAATATCGATGCCATGAGTTTCGTTCCACGCACAAAACTGTAAGCAAAAGGAACGGAAAAGCCTTCGCATTTTTTTGTGTGCCATTATACATATATATCCATACACTGTATACTGTATACTCTAATACTCTAAACATACATGCGGATCTGTATAATGTGTAACATACAATGTTTCATATACAATCTACAGCTTATCTTTTCTTTTGAGTATAAGAATCAGAACATGTTGTAACACGTAATGGTTGAAAAATACAACATCTGACTTGTTTCAAAATCCGTTCTTGTTTTGAAGCAACGACTTGCACATTTGCGAATTTCCATGCTAATACTCTAAGTAGCGTGTGAAAGGGAAAGATCCGATTTATTCAAGAGTTATTCGCATGTTTTCTCTTGTTTTTTTTTCTCTTCTGTTCGTCAACTACAATCTACAATAGTTTGTCCTGTATACTGTATATTGCATGCTACAATTATTTTTTATATTTATTTTTTGAATTTTGCCTGATTCACAGTTAAATTTGTGTATTTTTAGTTCTCAAGAAATTCTATTTCCATTTCACCGTATTCATATTTGTATTATTTTCTTTTTTTTGAGGGATGGAGGCTGAAAATGAAACTGAGTTGGCTGAAAATGGAAAACTGTTTTACAGATGAACAGATGAATGATCAAATTATTCGATTACAGTTTATTTCCCTTTGGCCATGAAAAAAATGTCTCAATTCTTCAATTCTCGGTTCCTACTCTACAGTTTACAGATACTCGATAAAGATTCAATATTCAATTTTGAATCTTCATGAAGTTTTGACCTTTTAATTTTCAATGCAATGGTGACATGAGTTTTCAATAAACATTTAATGACTGCACAGCACTAGTGACTAAGGAAAGTTTGTTTTGAAATTATGGCATGTTTTGATTTACGTTTCCAAAAATCAACCTACGAGAATTATGTAAAAATGCATATTATGTCAATATTATCTACATGAGGTTTCTGTTTGTGTATAATTTGGTCTTTCATGTCTTTGAAGATAGATGCATTACTTGTATTTATGTCTCTCACTACATCTCAGAATGAAATGGTTATGCATCATATATTATACATATTACATATTATTGTGATTTAATGCTTCTATTGCAAAATTACACGAGGGAGGGAATTATGCTCATTCTGAGGATGAGACCGCTAAGTAAGTAAGTAGTAGTCGTCGCCAAAAATATTCAAATACAAGTACAAATACACATACAAATAGTCATGAATGTATCAGCACGGTATAGGAATGTGTATATTACATTTATGTATTTAGTTAAAAAATATAGAGAGAAGGAAATAGACAAAAACATCATTTCCCTCGAGTATCAATATATTCCCACACAGACAAAAACATCAGAAACTCACCCACAGTAGCACATTTAATACACACTACACACTACACTCTACACTCTACACACACATGACATCCTGTTCTCGAGAGAAATGGTTAATGGAAAATGAGTGGGCATTACATACACTAGAACTAACTGACGACGATTGACGACGATAGGAGCGATCGGAATGAATGAATAAGAGGAAAAAAGAGAATGATGGATGTTTCTTTTTGCATGTACCAAATATCCAAATATTGTATATTGTATAATATGGTTAGAATGCGTATATTTTGTAATATTTAGTCACTGTTCAATGTTTAGAATGAATAGAGTTTGGAGTTTGGAGTCTAGAATCTAGAATCTAGAGAAAAAAGTGTAGAACAATATTATTATTAGTGCGTTAGATACGATCTCAGTTTTTTTACTCTCCTCCTCTCCCTTTTTTCTTGTTTCTTTCTTTTTTTTAAACCTTGTATTTGTTTACAAAGTCAATTCTTGACAAGTTGTGTAAAATATTTGTGGTTGTGTATTATGTATTATGTTTGCTTTTTATTGTTTTTCCCCTAGTATTAAGTTGATTATCGAATAAGATGTGTTTAGTGTTTATACATAAATATTTATGTACCTTGAAAAAACAAAATCACTGTCGATTAACAAAAGCATATTGTGATTTATGATTCATGATATGATATATCGTTCCTATCATGTTGGTATGTTGCAGGCTCTACGTTCTAGAGGAAAATCCAACTGTATAGTAAAGTAAGCTTAAACCAAGTAAAGATATAGATTGTTGCTCTGGTACATGGTTGAGCCCAAAAATGAAAAACGAAAATTGACAACATCAAATTTTATTGTAATGAAATCATAGTTTGTATTTTCTATAATATTATATTTTATAGTGAAATGAAACTTTTTCATCTTCAACTACTCTAACAAACTCTAACAAAGTACAAGTATGTTACCCAGTAACAAGTGACGTATCCTTTTCAATAATGTTTGAGTGGAATTAAAAGTAGAAAGTTTTGTGTAAAACAAGTAATAAAATTAATTATCTAATATGATGTAAAAGGAGTAAGAGTGAGTAAGAGTGAGTGGGAAAGTCAGAAAGAGAAAACTTTTGTTACGTACTTTTCTCGGTTTCCCATTCTCCCATTCATCAACCTAAACATGATGTATTGTGCATTATATTGGTTTCGAATACACTCCTCTTGCTTTGAGTTGTACAACGAACAGGGAACAGTGAATACAGTAGAAAAACAAATGAAAAGGGAAACATCAAATGTGCAATTCTTATTTCTATTCTCCTTACTCCTAGTCCCTATTTCCTAGTATAAATGTATCATACTATTGTGTGTTGTATGTTGTATGAATGAATACAACTCGTGTTTTTGTGGTAAGATAAGAGAGGGTGATAACAAAGAAAACAAATATTTTTTTACCTTTTTTACTTTTGCCAAATTAGTATATTGGTTTTAATCAAAGTGAATTACAAAAATTTAACGTAATCTCTCACTACTCACTACTCACTACGCACTGTGATGTTAAAGTTGAAAATCAGAAACTAAATTAAAACGTGCGTGTTTTTTATGTTGTGTTCAATTATGATTTGTTTTTTGTTATGTCGTGTCATATCAGCAAATCCAGGAATTGCATGAGTATAGATTATAGATATATTTATACATGCGTATATCATACTATGTATTAGACATTGGATATGTTAGTAAAAATGATTGAAAAGAGTGCAATGTTAGACATAAACCATAAAACACATACATAGACACACTAGACACAAAAACACTCACTGACACACACAACTGGAATGAAAAAGTTGCATGCCAGAAGCTAAAAAGAAAAGGAAAAGATTTACGACGTATTCTCATTACATTATAAGTTAAGTTACAAGTTACAAGGCTGTCCTCTGTACACTGTACACAACAAACTACAAAGTTCGTTTTCACATTTCTTACATTTTATTAACATAGACTTGAGACTTTTCAAGTCTCAAGTCTCCAATGTCGTCTGTGTATTTGATACTTGGTATTTGGTATTTTGTACTTGGCATTTGATATTTGATGTTTGAGAGATTAGTCGTCTGCGTACTGTACTGTATTATGGAGTGAAATGTGTTTTAAGAGTAATGAAAGTATGCCGTGACATTCCGAATGCCCAAGTCTTTATTTACAATATATCAAAAAGTTTCATTTGGACTCTATAACATGTAATAATATTATGGCTGCAACTAATGATAATAGTAATTATTATTATGATTGTTATGCTCAAAACTGCTCATATCTTCAACTTTTGACACCTACATCCATAGATATGCTCAATACTCAGTCAACGGCAATTTACATGCTACACACACTGAACAACACATGCAGAAACATAGTGCGAACTCACAAGTCAGTACAGTATCATTTAATATTTAATGTAGTAGCAATAATCTAAATGATGTAGCTCAAATATTGGGTATTTGGTATATTGGTATTTAATACCTTCTAAAAATATACATGTTCCTATGTGTAATAAGTAATAATAATATAAACCGTATAATGTAAAATGGCACTTGTGACTTGTGGTAGTGGATGGTGGAGTACTATCAAGAAAATGTTTCTCTTGGGTAAATACTAATAATTGCAAAAAGTATTTATATATGTTATATGTGCTACACAGTATATCCTGTATATATATTTGTGTATGTACATTAAATATAAAATGTGAGATGTTGGATGCTTGATGCCTGCAAAATTTCAACATTTCAACTATTTCTGTGTTTTGTAACGCTGCTTTCTTCTATAATAATAATAATAATAATAATAATAATAATACTAATGATTGCAATAACACACGTTTTGAATTTTCACTCAACACTTTACTGTAAAGATTCTATACTCTATATTCTATACTTACTTGAAGAGCTTAAAAGTGGGAGTACAGAACGTATGAGTGAGAGAGAGAAAAGGAAAAGAAAAGAGAGAAGCACAAGTATAAACATTGACTTGTTCATTATATAATAATGTACGATAAAATAATGTAAAGATGTGTAACCAAAACGTTTTAGCATGAGCATTTGGAATTCAAACAGACTGGCCGATTAAATTTTCACATTGAGAGAGACCGTTTTGTGGTTATTTCCACGTATCATGAACAAGATGGTCCAGTAAACAGTAGACAGTAGACAGTAAAAGGCAGCAGGCAGCAGTGGTGGTTCTCTCGGTTGGCTCCATCACTGTGTACTGCATGTACTAATACTGTACTGTAGAAGAATTGTATAATATACTATGTATAAAATAGTAATTGAGTGAATGGAAGAAAGGCAAAGCAACTACCAACTACCGTTCATTTATGTATCATCGTTTATGTTATTAAGTCATAACTAGCATTAACTACTCACTACTGAATTCTGTACTCTCTCACTCTGTTTTGGCTGTGGTTCTGCTCTTCAAGACTTGTAGTAGTAGAGTATGGTTTGTACTTTGTGCATGAGTGTGTGAGTGTGGGTTTTATGGACGTGAATGCGATATGTGTGTGCGTATTACATTGCCCAACTCTTTAAAATTTATGACTCCAGCTTTTGACTATTGCTCATATCTCATATCTTGTATGGTGTACTGTGGATGTTGGATGTTGGATGTGCTCATCGTCGCCATGTGTATGCGTATATGTACATTGTACATTCTACAACACATTAAGGCTTTCAAGTGCATCATATGCATTTTTTACTACAATAATAATATTATTATTATTACATTAGGAAACTCAAACCTCAAAGCGTGCGATGAGTTTACTGTACACAAATAGGTACACGTAAAATGTACATTCACTATACTCTATACTAAACTGTAGATTGTACATGTATCCTTTCTTCCTATTCTTGCATCTGATTTCTACAAACACAGAAACTCACAAATTTAAGACAGTAGGTATTATCGACTACTTGTAAAGACTGTCATTTGCAGCCCTCTTCAGTCGCGTATCACTATACAATGTCTATAAGGTAGAATGTAGATAGGAACCTGCTCTTCTACACATTTTGCATCAGCGTTTACTCACAAGTCAATGTATATCTAGTATCTAGTACCTATTCAATGTACAATATACAGCATAAACAATACACACAAGTTGTTGCTGGAAGCTATTAAAATACAAAATGTTCATTAAATACACTAGAATTTCATTCCATAATACATAATGTGTAATGTATAATTCTACTTGTAGAAAGTAGCGTGTAGAGTGTAGAGTGAAATGGTGGTGGTTCTCGTAGATGTAGATTCCTTGTGTAAGGAAAATCACATTTCGCTTTCTCTCTTTTCACATTGTACATTATAGATTGTAGATCTCAGTTCTAGGTGTTTGGCGCGTATCAGTTAAGTAAGATACATGTTTACTGGGTACTGAGTACAAAATCATTTAGGATAAATTATGATTCGTATTATTAGTACGATGAGAGCGAAAGATAAGGAAAAGTAAGTGTATGATTTTGCTTCGTATACCTATGTCCAATGTGGTGTAAGTAGTAAGAAAGTAAATAATTAAAATGATGTGTATGTACATAATACAAATAGTAGACTTCATTCCCGTACTGTTTAATGCTCACATGCTTTTATTCGATGAATAATAGGTAATAATAGCACAATTAGTTTGTGCGATTCTCTTTCTCGTTCATTCATTCATCCAGTCACTCCTTGCTTTCACTCACTTCATTATGGACAAACGAACATAATATGATATTTATGTACGCTGTATACAGTGTACAGTGTACAGAGTAAACAAGGGATACTGCATCGGTATATGGCTTACTTTAATTGAAGGAAAAAGTATTAGCGTTTACACACAATGACTAGAAACTATAAACTTTGTTCAACTTAAAATCAGCATTCATTTTTAGAAGGTTGATAGTTTCCATGTACAGTGTACAGTGTACATATATAGGAGGAAAAGTACCGGTAATTGCCTTAATGCACTGATCATTCAAGTATTGAAGCATTGATCTCAAGTAGAAAAGTATAAGTAAATGTAGAAGATTCATAGAATAAATATTTGTTTTGTAGCTCATAACTCACAAGTCATATACATGCAAATGTCATAATGTATGTATACGTAAACATTGTACTCTAGTTAATACGTAATAAAATTAATATTTTCTTATGCAGTATGGCCTACAAAGTACAGAGTAAAGAGTACACAGTATCTGTATGTACTGTGTACGATGTATGCAGTACTTACGTAGTCAGCTTGCAATAATATTATTAGTTCAATATATTATGTAGACACAGCAATCTGCAAACATGTGTGTTTTGCACAATCTGTTATCAAACACTGAAAATGATTGTTTTATGTTCCAGTTTGTAGTTTGTAGTCGGGCAATTATACTTGTACATTATACATTGTACAATGTACAATGTACATGAGCTGCTAAAAATCTATCGCTGAGCAGTGAACACTAAACATGCTCTAGTAGTGCATCAGTTGCGGATGTTTTCATGAAACAAGCTGGAAAATTCACACAATTACGAAAGAGTAAATGTTACAATATCCTGTAATATTTTGTTTGTCTTCTTGGAAGTAATCATAATCATGTATCATGTGATGCATAAACTCCTTTTACTTTCTACTTTCTTCACAGCGCTAAAGAGCCGTAGTTGGACTCTTCTTTTTGAGAAAACTCTCCGTTTTATATGACTGATTACAGATAACAGATACATATAAATTTGATATGAAATATGCACAAGAAATTTGGAAACCTGTATAAAAAATACGGCTGCAAATTTGCAAGGAATTTTTCAAAACTGTTATGCAGTTCTGGATTTTTTACTCTCAATGTGAGCATAAAATGTAAAACGAAACAATTTCGATCTAGAAAACGAAGACATGGGTATTGTAAAAACTGATTGTAACAGCTAGCACGAATAAATGAAATCTTGAAATCTTATCACTTACCACTTTTTCACTACTATACACTACAGTCTCAATATAACAGTAAGCTTTTTTTGCTTAAGATTCAAGTTGGAAGTTTGATGGTAGTAGTAGTAGTTACAATTATTGTAGATTCCGGAATATGATAACGGAACATGAAATAATTTGAGGGTCCGTTTACGGAAACATAAAATTTAATTATTCTTCAAACTTTTGTATATGATATATACTGTATTGCATGTACAGTGCACAGTGTACAGTGTGTACAATGAACAGGATGAAGTTGGAAACGCTTAGTGACGAAGGCTTAATTAAATAATTACATACTTTTAATGGTTCAGAAACAGCTCCATGTTCCATGTAACACGTTCCGTTGCGCAAACCTACAAGCATGAAGACCAATTCGAATTCGAATAGCATGGGGAAGTTGACTGTTGACTGCGGTCTACAGTCTACGTCTGATACAATTCGTATGGAACTGATACACTTTAATATGGAAATGTGTATTAATTAGTAGGAAATTATAAGTGCTATATAATTACGTAATGTTGTTTGGGTGCTTGTAATTTTTTAGTGTTTACCTACATGATACATGATAATAACTACCGTTTACAATGCTCCCGCTTACAGAACCAATTTCGGTACTTCTTTTAGGGAGCGAGCGAAGCGAGCTCCCCTTATTCTATCATGTTGTCTGTCTGTCTGTCCGTCCGTCTGTCTGTCCTTTTCACGGTTCCAGCCAAACGGATTGACCAAATCACATGCGGTTTTTTGCA
>JAQGBH010000079.1:0-80561 GCA_034698265.1 Sminthurinus aureus
GAGCAATAATTTGATTTAACACGTCCCGCAATCAATTTTAACGACGAAAACATTGACCTAACAAAATTTCTTAAAACAATTTTATTGAATAACTCCGTTAATAATTTTTTCTAATTTAAAATATTTAACAGGTTGATGTAGAATACAAAGTAGGTTAGTTTTCCATCAAAATCGTATTTTCGAAATTTTGGAAGTTACGCGAGTTTAGTTATATAGGAATCTCCACTTGCGTGAATTTAGTTATATAGGATTCGCCACTTACGTGAATCTAGTTTTCTAGGATTCTTCACATACGTGAATCTAGTTATCTAGGATTCTCCACTTGCGTGATGCTTGTTATATCGGATCCTTCACTTACGTGGATTCTAATATAGACCGTCGAAATGCATAAGGATGTCTCTCAAATGCACATGTGTTTAATATATATATATTAAATATATAATATATTAAACATATTAAATATATATAAAATTATTGTTGTTTAAATTATACGTCATTTGAATTTTGAATCAACAAATTATGTACTAATGAAAAAATTTGAGTGACATCCTATATAGCATTTAAAAAATAAACATTGAATAGTAAACAAAGAGGACAAAAGAGCAGAATAGAGGTACACATAATATTATTTGATATTTGCGTTTTTTTTCTGTACCAAGGAATTATTTAAATGTCATAATAATAATAATCATTGTCCTAAATTGTTTTTTTACTAGCTTTAAAAATACGTGGCAGAGATTTAGATAAATAATTATTAATGTTACAGTAGTAAGAATACACAAAGAATTTAATTGTATCAAAAATCAAAAGGGCTCATAAAATACTAATAAAATACACGATCCGTGTTCTATGTACAATGTACACTTTGATTCTATTTGGTTCGTGCATTTAAAATTTAAATGGTACAGGTGTGTAGTTTTTTCACTACTGCATTCAAAAGTGTTGTTAGTAAAACTATCAGGAATAATTGGTATTTGTATTGAAAATTGAAACCAAAGAGTTAAAGTGTTGCTCAAATGTCTGTTGTTTAATATCTAAGTAGGTATATCGGTAGGTATTTGAACCATTTGTAAAAAAAATAATACGACCAAAAGTTTCCTGTGTATAGTGCACACTATAAAAAATTGAATTCTAGTTGTTTTTTTTCTAGTTCTAGTTCTCTAGTTGTATGTTATTGAATATTGAACTACGGTATTATTGAATAAACTTGTCTCTGATTCTAAAAAAAATTTCTATTAACTAAAAAAAATCAAATGGAACAACATAAAAGAGAAACATAAGAAACGTAAAACGAACTTTATACAACTCTCTATTTTCTATTACAATGTGTTCCACTGTTGAAGCCTCTTATTAGTTATTAGATTTCATTGACATTTTTCAACGAATTTTTCATTGTCATAAAGAGAATGAAATTTCACAGGAGAACATTGAAAAGAGGATTCACAAATGGAAAACATTGTAGATACTAGAACTACTGCTAACTGCAGACTATCAGTCAGCACTTAAAAAAAATTATTAGTATTTTTAGAGTCTATGAATCACCGAAAGAGTAGAAGAAGTGCAGCAAAGAAGGATTGAAAATTGTTATGACGGTTTATACTTGAATCTGGATCCGAATTAATATTTCCAAATACCTGAATCGGAAAGCGTAAAAAGAGATGACTTTGAAGATCAAATATTTTATGTTAAAACTCAAGTGATAATAATCACATTTAGGACGTTTTTTTTCTACGTCTTCATTCCTGATTCCTGAATTTGTGACGGTTCTTATCTTTTTGAAGGAAAAGAAAGGATTATCGTGTAGCACAATAATAATAATTACTAATTACGTACAAAAACTGGGTTTTATAGTTTAAGTCATTTAAAACTTTCTTCATACCATTTTACTTTGTGCCTTAGTTGTATATATTATGATGTATTTTATACAAAAAGGCACTGCTCTTATTAGTCATCATCATTCTTTATCACTGTTCAATACTATGTAAATATTTGTAGAACTTCCAGAATACCTTACTTTATGATCAAATTTTTGATATTTCATATCTCATTCTAAATCAATGTATCAATATGTAACCTTTTGAAGCCTTTGAGCTAATAATAATTAGCACTTTTTAAATTATTTTTCTTATGAATTTAAAATAGTATTTGAAATATCAATAGTGCATAATATATTCTAATTAGGAAAAAGTAATGTAATTTCAGTCTGACCTGCATGCCGATAATAGCGTATATAAAGAAGAGCATTGCTATCAGTAAGCAAACGTAGGGAAGAGCCTTGAAAGATTGAACAAATGTCCAGAGCAGGATGCGAATGGTATAACCTTGACGAAGAAGCTTGATGAGACGGGCTGCACGGAAGAGTCTCAAAAAGGCTAGGTTGATGAAGTTTTGCTGTTTAGAAAAAGACAAGAAAAAAAGAATTAAAGACACAGTTCAACGCACAAGGCTTCAACAACAACAACAACAACATTCATCAGCAAATCATACCCCAAATTCCATGACAAGGGCGTCTATAATGCTCCCGATGACCGTAATGAAGTCGAAAATATTCCAAGGGTCTTTAAAGAAATTCTACAAAAAGCACGCACACACCAACAACAACATTTCAATTAGTTTCAAAATTACAATAAAATGAAGACTTTTTATAAAATGTACATGTGTATTGTGTATTGTATACATAATAAAATTAATTGAACCTTGAAAGAACCCTATGGTATTTGATACAATATAAATGGGGCATAAGAGAGACAAAAATAATGAAAACAGTTTTAACAGTTTCCATATGTTTAGGATTTTTTTCGACGTTTTATTGTACATGTTGTAAGTTTTTTCCCATTCCAAGTTCAAACTGCTCTCAAATTTTGCTCAAATACCATAGGACTCTCATAGAATGTATGTAATTTTGTGTAACATTATTGGCATTTGGTAATCATGTGTTTGAATTTTCTGTTTTCTGTGTTATCGTATATCTTTATCCCAAAGGATATAATATTATGTGAAGATACGATAATAATGCAGTAAAAACTGGTGGTAAAACAGCAAACAAAAAAAAATAAAGAAAAATACCACATGCTGACAAGTTGATCCATTTGAAATCAACGTATCATAAAATATCACACATAATATTCCATTATCTCTTAAAGTATCTAGTCACCGCATATTTGGTTTGGTTTGGTTTGAAATGATTGAGGCAAGTGTGAGTAAAAGAATAGATACTAATTATTTTGGTAATTAAAAAGGTTGAGTTTTGAACTTGTTTTAGAATATTGAATTGCCACATCAAATTCACTGGAGAGTATTGTATTGGTAATTGGTTGTACAACACACAATTGTTATAGGACATAGGACTTTGGACTTTTTCTTTGACTCCAAAACTCACTGACTCCGATGTAAAACAATGAAATATTTACGTAGAAATTTTCCTGCTCATCATATTTTTACTGTTTATACTAACATGTAAAAATTAAATAAAAGCCTTATCTATTGGTAAATACAAAATTGGTATTACAAACAACAAAGATGACACAAATAGCTGTAGTTTTTTGTTAATAATGGGAGTTCATCTGGTTAAAAAAGGAAAATTATATATGAAATTTGAAAGGAAACTTGTAACTTTAATGTACTGAAAAACTGTAAAGTATCAAAAATCTATAATCTAGAAAAAAAAACGGAACGGAAAATTCTGTAAAATGTATATACTTCCACATTTATCATTTTTTATAGAAAAAACTTTCTACTTTCACTTCTTATGTACTACATATTTTAAAATCACAAACCTAACAGGTTACAAGTTACACAAGACTTATTTGTAATGTAAACAGAAACATAGATTACAGAAGAAACCCGTATGAGGAATCTTACAAGATTGAAAGAAACACATTGTAAATTATAATCATAGTGTTGTTTTTTTTTAACTTGAAGTATGAAATATCGAAAATAAAAAAAATTGAAAAATGGAGAAAAAATGGTGGATACTAAATACTACAAGTAGAACATTGAAACTTTGGCAAATTTACAACACCACAATGGGGTGAAATGGTAACAAGGATATTACACTGACAAAAAAGTAGAAAATAAATAAATACAGGATGATAGATACATATGTATACATCATATGAATGTGTCTTGGAAAGATGTATACATATGAATCAAAAATGGCAAATAATAATAATACTAATGTGTACACCTATACATATATACATTTCTATACACATAAATATAAACTTTGACTTGGCTAAATCACTACTTTCGTCAAAAATTTGTAGTGCGTGTGAGAGCGTATTGTTTTCATGGACTGATTGAAGCTAACGTTTTTTTCCCTTTCACATGTTGGAATTTAGAATCGTGGGTGATCTTTCCAAAACAGTCATAGCTAATGTTAAAGACATGTAATTTTGTCTCCTTTTTTATATAAAAAGTACAACAAAATTCAACAAAAAAAACTGGCAATGTACAAAAGAAATTAATTGTGAAAACAAATAGATCATAACTTGAGATGACTCAAAATTCCAGATAGCTTTTGTGTAAACCAGGATTTCAAATTTCAAAGGCATGTATTTATAATGTAGATCTCGGCGGTTGTGTTTATAGAATGTGTAGCGGGCGAATAGGGTAGTATAAATTGTACATTATAAATTATCGTTATAATGATAAGAACAAAAAAACACAAATAGACTATATACTGGTAGACTATAGACTATTCTATTTTCTATATTATATAATATATTATTATAATATACAAGACGTATAAATACAGAGACGATAGAGAGAAATAGAAAGTAATAGAAGAAGAAGGAGTAAATTATTATGTAGATTAGAAAATTTGGTACAACGTAGAATCATGTGAGTCGTAAAGAAATCATAAATAATGTATATATGGGGAATTTCACGCTTCATTATATTTATTGATGTAAGTAAGTACTTCAAAGTCTTTGTCTATTGACTCTAGACTCTAGACGAAATTGTTGCAGTTCAACGTTCAACATGATTTTCTTCTGACTCATCTGATTTTACGCCATGGTTAAAAAGAAAACATAAGTTGTAATATATTGAATAAGTAAAAAAACCGACTGACTCTGACTCCGAAGGCAAGGACCTTGAATATACACTCTAGTGAAAAGAAGAATGTTAGGACTAAATTGACGGCGATTAGAACCTCCTCGTATGCATCAGGTTGCTGGTGATACTATAGACACAATAAATGCAGAGAAAAAATACAACTAAGATTCACAAGCTTTCTACACCACAAAAGAACTAACTCATCATTGTATCAGAAATCAGAAAGCCTTTTTTTTCACAATAACAATACTTAGGTAATAATAATATAATGACAGTTTTATAAATCATAATAATAATAATTATTATTACTTTTACATAATCATTAAAGAGTAATAAAAACAGAAGAAAAAACGCTTCAAATTTAAACTATGTAGTATAATAATAATAATATACATAAAATATTCCTACAACCATTTAATTGATGAAAACTATAGGTTTTTACTATACAAAATATTATAGACTGGTTCACGGTACGAAAGACAAATACGAAATTATTGCTTGTATAATATATGCTTACGTTTAGCTTTTTCTAAATTATTCAATATTATTATTTATACAGGTGGACTTGACACTGAACAGTTGCGGCTGAGTTTTGCAACTGGAAATTTCAATTTTCCAGTTGTAAAATGGACATTGCATGACAAACTATTTGGCTTTTGACAGACTCTTTAATTTATTTACGTACATCTACATATTAATAACAGGTCAAATCCACCAAAAATTACTAAAATAAATAATTTATGAAATATGCTATTTTATGTCAAATGTCAACTGCTCGAATTTAGCCTTTTAAAATTCAAATGCACACAATAGCAATAATATAAACGACGAACAAACAGGTTTTTTTGAGACAAAATCAATCAGCAACGATAATTATTTTTTTTAACTATACTCTAGAAACTTGCTGATTTTCTAAATTCTAAACTCTAAACGGTCTCATCATATTTGTTGCCATAAACCATCAATCGTCTAGTCTAAATACTGTACTGTACTGTTACTATCTTATACGAAAACTCTTCAGTTTCGCATTTCGCCTTTTTACCTAATTTATGTTATAATTTAGACTGAATGACTAAAATATAGTAACTATCTATACGTTTCTTATCATACATTATTATTTAAGTCATATACTTAAGAGACAATATGTATATGTTTCGTGCACTCTTCATTCCATGTCACTGTACATTGTAGTGCCCATTTAAAATTAAATGCAATTTACATGCAAATGCAAGTCCATTCTTCTTCATGCGCATCATCAAATTGTTTGTTTTTTTTTCTTGAAAACTATCATGCATTTCCAAGCACAATGCACATACAAAGTTATAACTCTATATTTATACCAATGACAATAATCTTTAAGTCATTCCGAGAATGCAATGCTGATTTTTAAAAAAACATGAAAATTTAAAGCCATAACATTTGAGCATTTGAACATTCGCAAGTTTCAAAACTTACAATGAGAAGCTTTTTACGATGACTGTTGTATGAAATATAATACAATATACAATAGCCAACGCACTTCTAAAGGTAAAAGCGATATAAAAATGATGCATCAGGCAAACATGCAGCAAGATTCCATTTGACAAATAATGTAAAGAAACAAAAAGCGTTTTTCATTCAGTAATGTTGCTAACGTTTAGCATTCTGCGCAGCAAAAGCGAGAAATACAAGCACCTATTTAAAAGCGACAAGCGACATGAATATAATGCTGTTACATACAATAGTATCAACATTTCATTCCATTCGATAGATTTAAATTGGACTGTGAAACTGGATCATTACCAGTTACCAGTACACACGATACTCAGTACACACACTATTAATTTGCATTTTTCATCTTTGTCTGCGTTACATAGGTATTTTTGTTTCAATTCACAAGCAGAAACATTATTGGTAAAAGCAAAAGACGAAATCTGTACAACTTGATATTATCTAGAATCTAGACCCAACGACAGTCAAACTTGACGACGAATTTTAGCAAATACACAACATTGACGTTACAATCGAGTCTTAAAAGATTCTTACCCTTTTCATATCGATGGAACTGCTCAGATTTTTTATTATTAAATACTTACGTGTTTGTGAGTTGTAAATATACATATTATTTATCATTTAGTATTGTGAATTTGGGATAAACTAAAATCTAAACAGTTGGTCCAAGTCCCGTTTTTTAACATTGACTATCTACTATCTACTACATTTATTATAAAATTTATTATTATGATGATACACAAAAAGTGTTTCATTGTTCATGTGGAAATTATATATATATTATGTCTAATATTTGAGTAATTATTGTTGTTAATTTTTGTTAAACACGAGAAGCAGTTTGTTTTACTAATTAATTAAATAATTAATTATTGTCAATCTACAAATAAAATGTTTAGCTAAGATTGAAAAGAAAGCAGGAATGTGTAATGAAATTGACCGAGAAGGATCCTTTAACAGGAATCGATAGAAGAAATCACAAATCACAAGTCACAACACCAAGAAATTTTACACACACATATTAGGGAATATTTCTGCGAGTTTTTTTTTCTAAGATAAACTGAATCAGTACTCGAAAAAAGACGGACAGACAAACAACTAAAGCTAGTAATTTCTCTCATCTCAATGATAACTTTTTTCTTTGAGACTCCACTATTTCACTGTTTATTACATACTACTTATATTCTACGGCACATTTATGTCGTATGTATTAATTAACACTAGTATAATATGTAACACTATAGGAAAGGTTCTAGTATCTATTATCTAGATTCTAGATATGTATAATGGGAATAATAAGATAGAGGATTTAAGATAAAAATTCAAAATATTTAGCAACATATTAGTACATTTAGTAGGGAAAAGAGTATGTATAAGATTTAGAAATAGGAAAGGACGTAAATGGGATACACATAGCTTTCAGCAACAACACCGACATAACATAATATAGAGAGCAACTTTCTTTTTCGTTTTTTTTAAAAAAAGGTGAACTATACTTTTTTTAATACAAAAAGTAGTAAAAAAAAAACGACAAGAGCAAAAATTTCATTTGCTAATTTTGTCAATTTTTATCTGGTTACAGTGAGTTTTTTCCGGAGTCAGGAGAATATTTCTAGTAGTAGAGATTTATTAATATCTATAAAGATATTTGAAAGGTTAAAAAGTTTCAGTGAAAGTGTTTTCGAGTCAAAACTGTTATCAATAGTTATATTATAATATAGTACTGTGTTATTATTTGCTTGTAAAAAGGTATAAACGGAGGTGCGAAATAGAGAGAACGAGATAGATTTTTGGATTTTGGAAGGTAATAAAAATATTATAAATCTTCCATCTTTTTTATTAAAAAGATAGAAGTTGAGAGGAATCCTTCATAAATATATATACGGTCACTCTTACTATTTTTAGACACAGAATGAGATGAATAGAACAGAATATAACAGAGTAGATTTTTTTTTGTGTGTGTGCCTTTTTTTTTGGACTGTATTGTTTTTCTTCAGAATATTCCCGTGTTTCTGCGAGTAAAATTACCTTAACTCCAAATGACGCGATTTTGAGGATGCACTCGATGAAGAATAGAGCCGTGAAGCCTGTGTTTAGGTAATGGAGCGTGTCGCTGTACGCCGAACTTTGGCGATGAAACTATCGAATAGTATAATTCACAGCCATATCATACGTACAATAACCACAATAATACATACAACCTGACTCCCATCCAAATAAATTATAATATCAAAACGGCCACAATGGTTTTTTTTTTGTTTTCAAAAACAAAAACAATAATAATTTTAAATGATTGTAAATAAATACGTAAGAAATAAAAACAGATACAGAGGAAAATAGAAGGGGGAAAATAAAAAGAGAAAGGAATATCATATAAGAGAGGAGAAAGGAAAAAGAGAAAGTATACAGTTTTAGAGTGTTATTTCAAATGTAGATTTTTTATACATGATATACATTACGTAGTCGTTCAAATAAAAAGAAAATCATATTATTCTTCATAAAGAAAAACGAATTTCAATGTTGTTGTATAATATCATGTTGCATACAGATTATAGATAGAGAGATAGACGTATTTAGTAGTATATTTTTAATAATCCAGAATTTGTTTCACTATATGTAGAATGAATGTGTAAATAGTTAAATAGTTAATATGTATGTCAGTTTCATACAAGAAAAATAAAACAGATTTATAGAGAATGAGAAAAGAGATTGACTCATAAAAATCATAATAATATAGTAAGAAGTAGTAGTATCATGATGTTACAGAGAAGTACAAGTAAAAGTTTAAGTAGATAAGAATATAGAGTACAAAACACGCAAAATCAACCAAAGGGTTCAATAAAAATCCCTTCTGGCCACCTCTGCTTTTTGTCCACACAGCCACACTCAGACTTTTACAATTGTATCTAAAAGTAACGTAATTTGTATCTAGATATAATATATAATATTATCCTACTAAAATAACAAACACTGTTTTATGTAATATATTATGTATTTTAAAAATACTTATTTTACTCATTCTCATATTTAGATGGGATTTAATGTTATACACACATTTATGTTAAAGAAAAATAGTAGAATCTATAGATTCTAGAATCTCTATACGAAAGGACATGAACCAAAAAACAGTAGTACACCATTTAATATAAATAATTATTAGTCATTCCAACATCCAGTTGACAATAAACAGTCTTGAGAAGATAATAATAGTAAACATATTTTACCATGCTTATTATTACTATCCTCACACATTTTTGAACATGAAAACTATACAAAGAGCTATTAAAAAATTGCGTTTTCTTTAGCTGTACTAGAAAAACTAGAAACCATGCGTATTTTATAAAAAATATTTTATCATTCGTTTACAAACAAAACAAGCCCTTTCTTAAGATTCGTGATAATTTTGAGCCAGAAATGATTTCATATTTGTAAATAGCTGTATGATATTAGTTACAGTTAAATAACTTTAGTTTATCAACAAAAAAACCAACACTCGAAAGTACTTTGTACATCATTGTTATTATAAGAAAGGGTTTTTAATTTCGGACTCAGTATCACGAATTCAGAACAAATATCTTGAAAACAAAACTAAAGAATAGCTAGCTCCACTAAATGAACAAGTTATTGTTCTATTCATAAATTACAAAAAAATGTAATAAAAGCGTTCGCATGCTCGCACATAGATAAAAAGAAACACTCATTCATACAATATACACTAAGATATAGTCTAGCACTTAAAATTACAACATTTATTTCTCTCATTCTAAAAAATCTGGCCTGTTTAAGCAAATAAGAATATAGATTATAGATACATATATAGAAACAAATAATCAATTTGAATGCAGTGATCATGCAAACTATACTATAATATTAGCAGTAATAAATAGTAAAATGTAAAACATATAATATTATATATATACTCGTGCACACAGAAATAGAAAAATATGCAGCTTATATAGATTATATAGACGTGAGAGATATAAACATGCACATATAGGATACTTAACATTACATTTTGGGAATGCTCATGCAAGCTACTTTTGGCATTTATATTATTATAACAGTTTAAGATTTATAGGAATGCACTAGAAATTCATAATGATTAAATACAAAGGAATATAAAGGTTGAATCATACCCATCAAAGTTGAGTTATAGTGAACGGACATGCAATTTGCAGAATCATTACACTAGTTTTTTTCTTACTATACTAACTGTTATACTTTTAAACTACATAATATATAATAAATTTCATTGCAACAGGCGTGCATTTATGATTCCATTACACACGTTAAATAGTTAATATAATATTGCGTTTCCATTTAGATGTTAGATATTAGACAGGCTTTAAATAAAAAGGTGTGATAAAATGCTACAAAAGTTGATACATGCACTATACAATCCAATCTTGATATTTTGATAGGCAAAGAAAATTATGTATGAATCCGATATTTCTTTGAACTACTGATTAGATTATATTATATAGGTATATGTAACAAGTAACAAGTAAAAGCATGATGTGAAAGTCTCTAATATTCTATAGTATTCTCATTCAGTCATACCAAGTTAACTACACAGCAACAACTCAATCATATCTTGAGTGTGTTCTACATAACTCATAACTATATACTAAAACTAGTCAAAACTATAGTTTTATAATACATTGCAATCATGACTACTGTAAGATTTTAAGTTGAAATACTTAATACTTTAAATAGTACGTAAATAATATTATGCCTTATATAATATATAAATCATAATGCTACACTTTCTACTCAGGAACTACCTTGTGCACTTTCTACTTTCTACCAATAAAAAACAATTACATTCCTAAAAAATTACATCAAGACTTCAAGACGATGAATTTGTCAACTATATATTACAGACTAAGAATAAAATAAAATACAGTCTAATTCAATCCAATCCAATCATGCGTAATCGTTCACATAGTTTGATTAAAAATAAAATCAAGTATTTCACTTTGATATAATAATACTTTCACTACAAAATATATGCATAACATGTCTGCAGTGATGTGAGACTTGGTGGATAAAAAGTTACTTTGTTCATTTAATTTAGTAAATGTTTTATCATACTGTTACGTTGCTTATACTTGGCTTTGTTTTGTTTTAAATATTTATCTACGACCACTTTTCATTCCAAATTCTCATGCATACTCCTTCGTACTCATTATCATCATTATCATGGATGATGATAAAAACAATAGTACTTTTGATGTGTATTGTTGTCTCTTCAGCTTAATAAGAATCAAATATGGTACATTATTAATAATAATAATTATATAAACCTACGTAGAACGTTATATTTCTCATCTTCAAAAAATACGAACTAACGATGAATGTGCAGAGACTATATATAGATATTATAATATAAAGTCTGTAAAACTATAATAATATATCACTGACTATCTCCATATGTTACACATTATTATATTTTCATTTTTTAAATATAATTTATATATTTTATATCAAATTATACAAAATGTATCTTCTTTCCTTCAATATAAATAAAAAGAGGTTACCTTGAAAGGAAAATTGGAATAAATAGACAGATAGAGAAAGAAAGATAAAGTGAGACAAAAAGAAGTAAAGAAAATTTATGATTGTAACCTTCATCATCAGCAGAAGTGTGTTGAGGACAATTAGCATCATAATAAAATACTCGAAAGGAGTGGAGGCAACCATCCTCCATATTTTGTACTTTAACGAGTCACGATCTTTGGGCATATCTATAATACATTTTTTAGGAAAAGAAAAGACACAATCAGGATTACCATAATAATATATATATTGATTACAACTAGATTAATATTATACATATATGTGTCTGATAAAGATTGTTTATACATTGCAAAAAGGCAATCAAAATGGCCTTATACATGACAGGAAATAAAATGCACATGTAAATAATTGAAAAATTATTAGTAACTTACATCTTTCCAAAGGACGCGCTCCAATGGCAAAATCAATACAGGATTTCTACAAGAAAGAAAGTTAAAATGTTTATGTGTTATGTAATATGTACTCTTGTATCATGTACAGTAAACATTATAATTTACAATCTAACCTATATATATAGTAAATCTAAAAATTATTATAACAATTCATACTTGATTTTTATCCATTTCTCCGTCTTGTAACTCAGCTTCGCCCTGTTCTTGAAAGGTGATAATAATCAAAGCAACGAAAATATTCACGAAAAAGAAAGGGAAGACAATGAAGTAGACCACATAGAACAGTGACATCTCAATTCGGTGGTGTGGTAAAGGACCTCGATCTTCATCTGTGGCAGCCATGGAATTTTGTAAAACTCTGTAAAACAAATGAAAAAAAGGTTCAAAACATTAACAATGTCATTAAATTGAAGTAAAATATTCCACAGTAAAAATAACATACAAATTATGCATTAAAAAAATAGTAAAAACGTACTGCGGCCATCCTTCTCCTGTCTGCACAGCAAAAAGAGTCAACATGGCTACAAATACATTATCGTAATGAAAGTCCTGCGGAATCCATTCACGCTTATAAACGCTTGGCGGCGAGTCATCGTCTTCATAAACATAGAAATAGCCTTGGCATTCAGGTTTTGTCATACGGCTTAAATCAGTACACTTTTGGAATCTTCCATTGAACAATTGCACAGCAATAACAGCAAATATAAACTGTAAATTTGTACAATAAAATCATTTTTATTTGCTACTACTTTTAGAAGAAAATACATCAGTAAATTCATGTAACTTACGTATTACACTACTTTTTAAGGAAGAATGAGATATTTCAATTTCAAAAAATATATTTATAAATAAACACATCTTACATGAAATAAAATGTAGACAATTAGAATGTTGAATACATTCTTGAGCGAATTGACAACACAGTCGAACACAGCTTTGAGCTTTGGAACACGTTTGATGGTCTATAATTGACAAGAAAACATAAAATGAGAAAATATTAAACAAGGTTCTTATTACTGATTCATAAAACAGTTGAAATAATTTAAAAAAAAGAAAGAAGAATTTTCAAAACATACATAAGTATACATATATCGAGGGCCATCATCCCAAAACCAAAATATCCTGTACATTCTAGTTTTGAGAAGATAACCTTCGATATGGATGTGTACAGCTTATTTAAAAAGAAACTAACCTTCAAAGGACGTAGCACACGCAAAACACGAAGGGATTTAATAGTATTTAGCTTATTAGTTAATTCATTACTTAGTACAGCACCACCCTCCTGACCGCCGCCCCTAAAAAGTTTATTTTAATTTTAAATGTAATTTTAATGATTTACAAGCACTTTTAGATATGCAGAACCAATTAATTCACATGGAGTACCTGTCCTTGAGTATGTATGTATATGTAATAAATTTTTCAGTATGTATATTTTAAAACTTTCGTATAAATTTTGACAGGTTTCATTCAACACTGTTCAATGAGTCGAAACTATAAGCACTATAATATTTTTTCTCCGTCGTGCATAAAGAAGGGAATTTTGATTACATATCTTTGAGAAAAATAAACAAAGTATCTAATAAATCAACATATTATACTGCTGAAAACTAATTTCATAAATATAGATCAATTATTTGAAAACTATTACATAATAATATATTAAAAATACAAAAGACTAACCCTCAGAAAAAAGCAATTGTATCTAAAGAAAATTCCATAAACTAACTAATGAAACTACATAATATTATAAGGACAAAACCTTCCGCTATTATAATATATATATATATATTTGTAAATAGATAAGAAAAATCATAGTATCAAATATCTAGTTAGTTAATAGAAAGAATATTTAGTACTGAAATTGTAAACTAACAGTAACAATAAAAACATGTGTGATTAAAGAATTCTAGTGTTCTTTTGACTGATAAATCCACACAGTTGTATATAAAATGAAGCAAGCAAAATCTATTACTGTATACTATGTGTTATATATATTATTATACGAGCTACAAATGTATGTATAATATTAAAAAAACACACTACAAACTGTAAACTAATTTCTAAATACACCATGTTAATTAACTCACTGAGTAAAAATGAACGCGATGAGGGCACAAATGACGACTATAGCATCGAGAATATTCCACAGGTCACGACAGTACGATCCAGGATGAAATACTACACCTAAGTCTACTACCTACAACCAACCAATAAAGAAACCAGCCATAATTTTTCAGTTTCTTACCAAAATATTACAGTATACAAAATTACCAATAGATACGCAAACACACGCTCATTCACACTCCATACATATTATACACATGAATGATACACAACATTAAAGATACAATTAGTTATAATATTAATAATAATTATAATAACAGTAAAATATTATCGATTCAGCAGTTATTTCACTGCTTTTCAAAAATACAATTATTATTATTTATAGTTTACAATTCAAAATCTTACAGAGTAAAAACACACGCTACAGTTTTTTAAAATGTACGTAAGAACGTAAGAATAATAATTAGAATTTTTTACGATACTTATACATAATAAAACAGTTAGAGGTTCTAGATACATACATATGCGTAAAATACTGATTTTTAGCATTTTCTAGATCCAATATTACTATTCATTGATTGTTAATTGTTACAATATTAAATCCACAGTATTTTCACGGTAGAGCATACCGCTTGATTTTACTTTTTTTTACTTTTAAAGTTTACATAAAATGTATTACTTTACACTACTTATAGACTCGTCATAATTCTACATTCTATAATATTATTCTATATTTATTATTATCTGTAATCTAAATCCAAAACTAAATATAGGTATTGTACATAAGTAAAAGTTTTATCAAAGTTTTCGAGTAAAAAGTCGTTCTATTCTAATTGGTACATAAAAAAAATTCTATACATTTTGACTACTTTTTCTACATCTGATACTACCGTATAATAATATAATAATTTTGTAAATTTTAAAATGGGCAGGAATCAGTGTAAGAAATACTTATAAAATCAGAAAATGATGTCAAAAAGACATAGTATATATATAGTATATATATAGTAAATAAGATATATCATCAACTACAAAAAATACAAACAACTCCTAAAAGAAAAGCTACAAAATTTTAATTTTTTTCGACATAATGACTCATTCATTCAAACAAACTAATTACTACCAATAAGTAAGTGTTAAACTTAACTTTTACTACTGACTATAATATATAATATATATATATATATATATACTTAGAAAGTACTTATTAAATCATGGATCAGGACACCGCGTTTTTTGCTATTTCTAGAGCAAAGGGAGCAAAGACAGATCGATGCCGAATCGATGCTGTCAAACATGGACGCTATAACAATATTAGTATTATGTATAGTTATAAACGTTCTAGGTTTAACTTACAACTTACAAAAGTCACGACACTCGCTTATCCATATGTTTTTGGTGCTTTTTAATATTTAATACAACACGGAAGCTTTTTGGTTTTTTAACTTAAACACTTTTTTTACATTTTACTCACAACATTGATATCCAATATCCAATATCACTTCTACTAGATTTAAAATTCATGTATAATAAAACATTATAATTTTTCTAGAATCAAAACTATTACAATTTCTGAGAAAGTCATTTTGTTACTCTTGAAACTATACTGTGTACATACATATGTATGTACACACTAAAAAGGTAAAACCTTTTATAATTAACCTTATATTATAATAAAATATTATGCTACTTAGTATTTCGTACGCATCTACAATCTACAGTATCTAATATCTATAGGTAATAATCGACATTAATCATTAATAATTACATGAATAAAGATTCTATTATACACATTGGATAGTAAACCGTATATTTTCCTATTTACTGATAAATATTATTATTAAAACTTCTACGCTATTCACTAACTATATATTTACATACATTATATGTACAAACGAGTTTACTAAATAAAAATAGAAAATATATTATATACAAATTTTGATTTACACACATGTACATTGATATAATTTATCAATTTGATTTACAACAATACAAAGTTTAAGTAAAATAAGTCAAGTTACAGTGATAAATAAGTACACAGAAGAAAAAAAATTGAGAATATGGTATAAAATTACGACGTAATATAAAATTCTCGATTTAAATATCGAATACTCAGTACAAAAATGTTTGATATCTACACATGATATTTACTGGAAAGATATAGCTACAAATTACGAATCCCTTCATCCACACCGAATAGAGAAAGTATAAAAAGTATCTTCAATATCTGATATGTATTATCCTATCGTAAAGCTTCAAGTGTGATACATAATAATATAAGATCATACTATATATATGTAGCTAACTAACTAACTGAGGGCGAAATGAATGGAATGTTTACGTCATTTCGAAGGTGAACGAAGAAACAGCACAGACGACAACGAGAGCGTCCATAAAATTCCAAAAATCACGGAGATAGGATTCAGGATGAAGTACTATACCTAAATCTATTACCTAAAATCAATCCAATTATAAACACATCATAATTTTACAAAAAATAAATTACATCTTTCTATCAGTGCATGTTTTTATCCAAAGACATGATGCAAGATGTAAGATGTCCATCGCTCTTGTGGTTTTGCTGTTTGTTTTACACTCTTACTCACACATAAAAGTTCTCGAGAATTTACAAATCACATTTGTATTTTTGTATCCACTGCACAGGCAGTCTCGATTGAAAAATATTGTACGTACCAAAAATAATACAATAATACAAAGAGAATGGTTTACAACAATAGTTTCTTGATTTCTGTCAGCGTGTTACATATAGTTGTTCATACAGGCTTTATATTTTTATATTATAATAGTACATAGTACATTAGTAAACAGACTTATGGTGCTGTACATGTAACAAAATATAGTTAGCAATAATTATAGTAAAACGTAGCTTTTAGCTCATTCACAATTCACAATTCACATTTTCAAATCATACAATATTATTATTCAGTATTATTCGCACATGATGTCAAATATTCAAAGTATAGCGTGTAGAGAGAAGATGAACAAAGAAAATACGATTCTTACCTTAAGGACCATTTCTACGGTGAAAACACCTGTAAAAGCGTAATCCAAATAATTGAGATACTCATTCCATTGTGAATGTTCGACGACGGGGTCTTCAGCAGCAAGTGCTATACTACTTAAACTAATAACCAACATGATGAAAAGATCAAAATATCGCAGATTGACGACCCAATGGGCACCTCTTCGAATGCTAAAAATTGAAAATATAAAAATGACAACAATAATTATTATATTATTATTATTCTTATTATTATCACACGTAGACGATCGATGAACAAACCATATATTATATATATAACAAATACTCATTGAGAACGATTAAATAAAAGGACACTTGATATTGATTCACTCACAAATTAGTTGGGGAAAATATAAACATGGAAGAATATGGCAGCATGGGTTTTGGCCCAGTTGGTTCTTCATCGTCGGGTTCTTCATCTTTTAGTCCTTTCCCTTTTCCATCGGGCCCATCAGCTCCAAGTATACCGAGTTCTTTTTGTAACTCAAGCTGTTGTTTCTAAATATGTCAAAAAATTACAATAATAATTAGACAAATTGTGAGACAACACACATGCACAAGAAACAAAAGTAATCCAATCAAATATCCAATCTGGATAGATACATACTTAGTTGACAATAGAATAATAACTTGAACGGTCCTTTTAAAAAACATTTTTTACTACCTCTCGATCTTCTTCCTGTTGTTCCTCTTCAGCGGCAGTGAGTTCTTGTGCGTTGGCCAAATTATCGACGGCGATAGCCAAGAATACATTAAGTAGAGTGTAATTACCAAAAAGTACTAAAATTATGAAGTATAAACTGTATATCATGCCATGACTTCCACCCTGAGATTGTGACTGAATCCCTTGGTACATAACCTCATTCCAATCTTCTCCTGTGAGTATCTAGAATTATTAATATTTATTTATTTTTTTGAAAAAAAAAATACACAAGAAAATTAATGTCAAATCAAATGATCATAAAATTAGAATACATAAATGCTTGAGAAATCATTCTTCTACAATATATTATACAATATACAAATATACAGTATACATACTTGGAAGACAGTTAGAAGTGCAATTGGGAAAGAGTCAAAATTGTTGAGTGGCGTTCCTTCTGGCAAATTGAAGGCTCCACCAAATAATTGCATTCCCAGTAGAGCGAAAATGAGAATGAACAAAAAGAGAAGGAATAACAGAGAAATAATGGACCTCATTGAGCTAAGTAACGAGATGACGAGATTTCTAAGTGACGACCAATATTTGGTCACTTTAAATATACGTAAAAGACGAAGAGCTCGAAGAACAGACAAACCAAATGATGAATCTGGTTTGAAATGAGACCATACTACTTCAAATATGGACCCTGAAATAACAGCACAGTCAAAACGGTTGAACGATGATTCAAAGTAAATACGTGGCCCCAGGGCGTAAACTTTTATCAACATTTCAAAGATAAACACACCCAAAAATCCTAATTCTGCAAAATCTATAGAAAGTAAAAAGTAAAAGAAAAAACAAGTAAAAATATTTCATCAGTATTATTTAACTTTTTGACACATGTAAAACATTTGTATTTTTTAATAATTATTATTATTATTATCTGTAGTTTAACTATAGACTATAATCTATAATATAATCTTACAATTAAATTGGCTAAGCCAAGGTGGTTGATTATAATGTTCGGCAGCTACACAGGCAGTGTTTAAAAAAACAAGGATGATCACCAACCTGTAAAATTGAGTTATTTTTGGTATATAGGCAACCTTTCAATAAAATGGAATAAAAACAAATGATACATACAACAGAAAAAAATTTACCACAGTGGATGTTTACATACCAGTAAAACCATTGTTGCTTTACAGTGTGTCTGATCCAGTAACGAAAGCTTTTTTCTGCTCTCCAGAAACGTCGACAAGCTCCCTGATTGCGGACTTTTGACTTCAAATAGGCTGCTCGAGGAAACCCTAGAACACCAAGTAAGCGCTAAAAAACTCACAAACACAATTTCTTAACTACCAGCATACTACCTAGCTACTTCTACGTGTAGACTGCTTCAAAAAAAGGCCTTTTTTCAAAGTTCAAATTGTTTTTTTTTTCAGTCATATTTTGATTAGTGTAAAAACAAGAGAAAAAAAATTATGTCGAAATGTACTTTGTACAACATCATTCAAAAAATGATCAATATATTTAAAATTTTTACAATAAATTAATATAACGACTCTTTTTTGAAACAGTCTTCATCTACTACTATACTACCGCTTTTGGCATTGTTCAGTTATTTTTTCAACTATTTTCTATTTTGCAACATAAGAAACATGGGAAATTCCATCTGTCCGTGAGTACACTTTTGTAAAGGCATAGTATTTTAACACAAACTCAAAGACATAACAATATTATGAAACATTTTCTTGTCAAATCTAATCCACATTTAGATAATTTCACACACAAGGAAAACTCCCTGTCCAATTCCGAAAATGTGTACATTTTGATTTTTTCGACTATAAGCAAAAACACCAATTCCGATTATATATACTTCCAAATAAACACAGAGTTAGAATTTTTCTTCAGTGTTAAATTATCTATTTACTTTTGATATTAGATAAGAAAAAAAGTCCAATACAATTATTTTGCGCTCATAAAAAATACACAAGAGAAAAGAATTTTCACCAACTGGATCATCCCATGTTTCTTATGTAATAAAGTACTTTCTCTTTTCACAAAATTACGCAAGACCTCTGCTCACTAATAATAATTACAATCAAACTACTGATCAGTATACTATATACTATTATAATATATTTATAGTCATAATAATTATAGAACAACAATAATACGGACTTTTTCTACATACGCTGTTCAAATTTTAAAATTTGATACAGTAATAATAATAATAATAATAATAATAATAATAATAGTTGTGAAAATTAAAAACATAAATCAATCTTCAAATTTTTCAGCAAATAAATTATACTAGTAGATCATAGATCATAAATTATAAAACAACTACATTTTGTGTACTCTCATCATAATAATATATCATAATATTATAGTAAATTCCACACTTGTGCCTACAGATTAATTTCATAGCAAAAGTATTCAATCTACATGTGTAATGTATTATATTTTTGTTCAAAACCACAGTCAATAAATTTATAAAGAAGTGTAAAGAAGAAAAAAAAAGAATGAAACATGATTTAAATCTTTTCACGGCTATCTAAAATGTCTCAAGTCAATGTTTTCTTTTTTATAAACTATAGATAGTTGTAAAAGTATCATTATAATCATTAAAATATCGTCTTCAAAAAGAAAAACAAAAGTCCTTATATATGTTTTGTAGATTCTAGGTGATAAACAAAACAGGTAAAACAGAGTCAAGGCATGAAAAATCAAAATTACAAATGATCTATAGAATCAAGAATCTACTTGGTAGTTTGAAACCAGTTAGAAAACAAATCAGTATAGTATAGGAGAAAAATAGAAACACTAGATATTCCTTATTTCGTCTCAACCTCATTATGCATGATCATATTTAGATTTGACATAGAGGAAGGGGTAATAATGTGGAGACGATACAAAAATGTCATTAGATAAAAACTGCCTAGGGAAAATTCTCACATGTAGACAGACATAAATACATTCGCACCGAGAAAACATGAAATGTTACCGTCTATGTTTACAAACAAGCGTGTACACTATATATATTATATATATTATCTGTGTGTGTGTGTGTGTGAGAGAGAGCGAGAGACAGAAGGTGAAGGGAAAGAGAGTTCAAGGGATAAATTAGGAAAGCTAGATAAAATATATTATATGGTAAAAAAATCGATAGGATTGGATTGGATAGGATAGAGAGAAAGAAAAAAAAGTCAAACCAAAAAAACCAACTGCCCAATAAAATGTCTATACTATACACTCTCACTTGCTCATTTTTCTCTTTCCTGTTTCCGTAAACTATAAATTTTTCTCCTCTCTCAATAAAAAATGCTAGTATAATGTATAAACTATACTATGTTACATGTCCCTTCTCTAACGTAAAAACATTATTTGTATGTTGTACATATATGTATAGGAACTATGTATTATGTGTCACTAGTCACTACATTCTATGTAAAAAATTTATATCTTTGTACACACAAACACACACATCCAACTGATGCTATCTTGATCGATAATAGTTCCGAATAATAAATCGTTTCTTCTCACATACTCACATAACATAATAAAATATAATATAATGTAGGATATGGACACATTATAAACTATTATCTTCTTTTTATGCTAATAAAATATTAAACAGACCTATAAAACTCTTGTTTAATGTGCCAACTGTGCATGTGTGTGCATTAGTTTGGTATAATCACTGAACAACTAAATTATGAGCTAAACAAATTCTTAGATATTTCAATGTTCAACACATTTCGGTGGAAAAAGTATTTACTTTGTGTCTGGAATTTAGAGTTTGGAGTTTGGATATCTCGGATCTGGGATAGGACGATAATGATACCGGAAAAACATGTTAGTAGTTTGTTATTTTTATCATTGTTGCATCAAATGGACTTGATTTCATCTCTAACTGGAAAACTACGACCACAAACTTTTTATGTAATAATATTTTAAATCTAGTAGTGAGTATAATAAAGGTATATATGTGTGTAAATATTCTACAGCTCAACAGATTATACAGTATTGCACAAAAGACGGATTCAAAACGAAGCCTCATAAATATTACGTAATTTATCCTAGTCATTCACATTATGATATCATCAGTGCATATAATAATATACAATAATATTATAGTCTACTCAATGCATTAAATTCGTGAGAGTACTACCCTACCCTACAGAAAGAAACCAAGAAGAAGATAATACCTACAAATTTTTCCAAGTGGTACACTCGCGTATGTACAGTGTATGTATAATGTATAGGTATACAGTATACGGTATATTGTACAGAAAGAAAGTATAGAATAGATTAGAAATCAACTACTAGGTACTAAAATAGATAGATAGGTAGATAGATAGATAGATACAAGAGTAAACTAAACTATAGACTGTGATAATATATAGTTGTAGCTTTGTGCAACATCTGAGCTTGCTTTTCCTAGCATTAATAAAGAACTATGCAAATTTGGATAGATAATAAATAGATAAATAGACAGACAACTAAATCAACTTTCAAAATCTACACACCATTGATACAAACTAAAGATACTAAAGAAAGTATAAGAACAAAAGAAAGAAATAGAGAGATAGATCGAGAGAGAGAGAGAGAGAGAGGTTCGTTAAAGGTAAGAGAGAAAGTCCGTATATCTGTGCCTGGGGAACAAGGAATGCGGAATGCCTTCAGAGCAAGTTCAGAGAAGCTCCAATTCACCTTTGGAGGATTTCTTTTTCAGTGGTAGAACTAAAAGTACAATCCAGATCATGCACACTTAGGAGGTTTCATTTTTTTTACAAGTCTTAGGTTTCAATTTATATATTATATCATAATATATAAATTATTATAGATTATAGATAGATTGATTATATTGTGTGGATTATGGATAGATTATTAGTAACGATAATAATAATAATAATACTTTTTATTATCAATAAATAATAAGAACAAATTTTAAAAACAAAAACAAAACAAAGAAAAACAAACAACAAAACAAAAGGAACTGGCTAGTTGCACAGACCCACAAGCCAATTTGTAAACTATCAGGACCTGATTAAAGGGGAAATTTACAAACATGTAATCGCACATGGAATATTATTAATGGTGTCATGTGCCATCTTATCGATAGTAAATAGTAATTAATCAATCAATAATACTGTTCATCAGAGTTTGTCTCTAAAATCATCAAGTTTACGCAGTGTTTATGATACATGGAAAATTATTTTACATAGAATTGACATAACTATATATTATGAAACAACAAAGCATATATATAGTATTTGACTTCACTAATAATAATCACAGTTGCGAATACATTTTGACAAAACAATATTCAATATTCACGTAGTGGCAGGGGAGTGAAGGGGACTGAAAATACATGAATATGACAGTAACAACGATAATGGGGATACGCTACACTTTTGTCAAAATGTCAGGATTTTGAAATATATATAATTTTAACTGATCCTTTTAATTCTTTCTTCTATGTCTTTTAAAAACAAAAGCTATACCTACGAACATTAACACCTTTATATATACATATGTAATATTTACATGTCATAAACATTTGTTTCATTTTTTAAGTTTTCCCTAACCATTTTCCATTTGTCATGTGTCATTTGTAGACCTTCATGCAAAGTGCATGTGGCAAAAGAGAAAGTTTCCGCTAACAAGTTTACCCTGGCTTAGGGTCTGGAATTGATTTATAGCACGTGAGTCCATAGAATAGATTCCTATCTCAATACTAATGTCTAATATCTAAACTTCCTTTGAATAAATAAACCTATCGAGTATTGGAGTATCGTGAACCTGATAATCGCTATAATAACAATATAAATTTAGTAAAAATATCAAAAGAAAAGACAGCGCACCATCGTCGACGTCTTCTCCCTCATCCTCCTCTTCGGTATCCGTGCTACGACTCTTCCCCAGCGCTTTGAGTTTTTTCCGCTTTGCTGAAATTTTAAATTAATTACATGTCCACATTTAAACACTACTTAATATGGCATCACACTCTCAATACTCAATACTCACTGTTGAATGTTTAAATTGTGGAAAAATAGTAAAATTTCCTTTACAAATGTCAAATGTAATGCTCAATATCTAATTTACAATACTTTTCCACTGACCTGCAGCTCGCCTGCGAGCTTCCATGATACGCATTTTTTCTTCCTCAGAGGTCCTTTCTTCGGCCAGAATGACCTCTTCCGCTTTACAGATCCACTCGACATATCCATTCAATTCACGTTCTAACTGTTGCTGACGCCTAAGTTTGAGGAAAGCTTGGCGGTTCTCTACTCGCTCCCTTTCTTTGGCAAACTCACTATGTACAACGGAAGAAAAAAAAATCGACGAGAAAATATTATTTTACGATTTGACTGCAGTTTAACTTTTAATGTACTTGTAGTCTTTTCCCTTATAATCTCCCATGTATAAAGATTATGCGTAGCATTTAGCATTCAGTCTCAGTCCCTAAAGGAACTGTGTATAATTTATACAGGAGTTTTCCTCTCCACTTGTAGCACACAATATACTCAAACCTCTAATGAAAATATTTGATCATCGTCGTAATCGGCATTACAAGTAAGAAAACCATAGGTATTTAGAGTATGATTTTAAAATGTACCCGGAAAGAACACCAAGAACAAGGTTGAGCATGAAGAAAGATCCGAGCACAATGAGAGGCACAAAGTAAATCCAGTTGTAAGCGCTCCCCAGAGCATCGTTGGTCTAACATAGGAAGGACAAAATGGATATTTAAAAATTAATTATCATACGATACATCACATGACATGGCATAATTCACAACATATACCATAATATAACATAATGTAGAAATTATAGACGGATTTGATTAAATATACTCTTTTTAATCGTAGTATCCCAAATGGCATGAAATTTGATTTGAATTTTGAGTTTTGAGTATTTTAGATTTAAAGTAAACGAATCTTAATTATTTTTTTTATACCCAATAGAGAATTGCTGTCCATCCCTCCATAGTGATGCACTGGAAGACAGTGAGCATGGCAAGTCCAATGTTGTCAAATGAAGTGATCCCGAAATTCGGACCCACCCATTTATCCTGACACATTGAACTATTGGGATTGCAATAATAGGAGCCCGGTGGAGCCTGATCTGCTCCATCTTTGCTGTAATTTGAAAAAGTATTAAAAAATAGACATTAGTTATATACTTGTTTTGTATTCTTCAACTTCTTTACATTTCAGTTTAAACACTCATCAAATATTGGAAATTGGAAGGTTCAAAGAAAGATATAAATTATGTAGTGAATCATGAAAATATTATACTGCGATATGGGACAACTTACTTGCAAGGAGTAGGAAATTCACCTTCTTTTACTATTTCATCTATGGAACAAAGAAAACAGAGGCGTCATTTTATTACAATCATAATAATATACATTATACATATACACATACTAAATAGTAAGTAATAATATAAAATAATGAAATATCTACAATTTTTTGTGTAGGAAATAGGAAAGAAGCAACTTCTTCCTTTCTCTTTCTTTTCAGTGTTCATTTCCTTTCCGTGCATGATTATATGTTATATCGCACTTGGTGCTTGGTTTGGTTTGGTTTGACGTCATGGATATGTCTTTAGTCTCACGTCCCAAGTCTTGAGTCTCAAGTATTTATACATACTACATATTACATATGTATATCAAGAATCAAGAAGGCTATTTAATGATCTCTTTTATACACTTAGGACGAGAAAAGAAAGTGCTTGAACATTGAACATGGTTCATGGAAGCAGTGAAACATCACAGTAAAAGAGGAAACGCAAACTTTTGTTAATAACAATAATAACTGAATTGAAACTTGTCCCTGTACTCTGTACAAAATAGAAAAAGACTAAGGAACCGAGCAACTTGATAGACAGGATACTACGCATTGAGAAAAAATACCATAGTTTTATATTTTATATTAAGTCAAGTATTTATAATGTATACATTGTTACAGTATACAGTACTATGTCATGTGCGGATCCAAGACAGTGTTTTCAACATTAATATCATGACTAGTTTCTTAATAGTGAAAGTTTGAAAAGGAAAAGAAAAAAGACATAGTGTATGTATACAATGTACATTGTACATAGTCTGGGCGATGAGATTTTAGATTTCAAAGGCAACGTTTCCAGTTTGCATAGCACAATTTTACACACATTATACACAATCTACACTCAACACTGAAAACGAATAGCGAATAATTGCTCCAGTATTTTTTATGATACTCAATACTCAATACTCAAAACTTACCTAAGTTTTCAAGGCTGTAACAGGTCCGATGTAACACCCCACAATAAAATTCCAAACCTACAACACATAATAAACCATTTATTACTTATTCTCAAACCTTTTATGTTTTATGATAGAAATTTGATGTAGGTACAAAATATGAAATAATAATATTATAAATAGGGTAAAATCAATTGTTGAAATTTATAACGTTCACTTGCCAATAATAGCGAAGATAACAATGGCGAATAAGACCAACAAACCAATCTGAAGCAGTGGAGCCATCGCCTTGATGATGGACTTCAAGACGACCTGTAAACCTATTTTGTTTGACATTATTTTAAATTAGAAAAGAAAATATATTAAAATACGCCTTCTTTTCATTCTAAACAATAAACCTAAAGACAAAGTAGCCAAAGAATCATGCAAAAACATGACGAAAAACAAAAATCTTTCAAGTGAAAATCAAACTCAAACAAATCAACATATTTTACATAACATCAAATAATATATAAAAAAAAACTGGTAAAAGTTAACAGAAAATGAGTTGAAAGAAATTGAAAAATGAAGAGTTTTTTTTTCTTGTGATAACTTGAAATAAAAACATGCAAAAGAAAAAAATATATTGAGAATTGAGGACGTGTTTAATTATTAATTATTCTTCATGCGATCCTCAACCAAGATCCTCAACCAAGATCCTTTTATAACGTATAACGTACAAGGTACAAAAACATGAGTTTACGCGTAGGATAACATATTTGACAGGAAAAATAAAGGTATTTTAGGTAGGTAGGATATTTGTACTACAAAAAAAACTAGAGTAAATCTTACTAACTATAAATAATAGTTAAATAAATTAAAATAAAACTATAAAAAACAATACTAATATTCTAAATTCTAATGGAAAGTATAAAACTAGAATCTACACTCATCATTCTACATGCTAAATTACATAATACATAATAATACTATATTTATTATTTATATTATGTATATCTATAATCTATGATCTAAGATCTAAAATAAGGTATAATATACTCGGAATTCCAGAAACGAGTTTTAAGGGTCGCAGCACTCGGATCGCTCGAAGGGTTCGTAGGTCAACCCCCACATCATCCCCAGGAACCAGTAGGGTGATAAACCTGAGGAAACGTTTTACATAAGGATAACCACAATGCTAAAAACTGATAATAATCATTAATACTAAAACTCTACCTTCTACATCCCTAAACCTTTTTTCTATCTAAGTTAAATCTAAATCTAAAGTATGAAGTATGACTAATAAATGTATGCATAAAACTAGAAAAACTCTTTATATTATGATTGTATTAAAACTACAATTTACAAAACTACTTTTTTAGCATCTAGATTTATCTAATTCTAAATTACTACGAACTGTATTTAAGTATTTTTTACACTTACAATGTGTAGCAAGATTTATACATTTTTGTATGCTAAAACCGGAACAAGTCGAACAATTATTAGTTATCAGCTGAAGAGTAGATGATGTTGGTTATTGCTATTTGGTATTTGATATGCTTATAAATTCCAAAAAAAAATTAAGAAACATGATTTGTAAATTTGTCTCTTCTTACTTGTTACAGCACTATACATTATACATTATACATGCTCTTCACTCTTTACTCCTTACAATTGAAAACATTCAATGGACGAAAATCGAAAATTCAACAGTTCCAAGTTTAATCCGTATCCGTATAAATAGTTGACTCATTTTTTAAACAACGTCATAATCGTTTAATACGAACTTCTGTGTTCTGTTTCCCGTATTCGGTATTCTGTACTTTGCACCATGATACTTGGGCTGACGATGAGTAAATGTCTCGTGTCTACATTTAAGAGACAGATGTGCTCAAAGTCCCAGATTGTGCAATAAGGAACTAGGAACTGGTAAAAAATACTACAGTGTTGAGCATCGTGTACATTGTACATTGTACAGAGCATATACATAGAGATACGTAGAGTACAGATTGTAGCTATAAAAACTAGAGTGAATGTGATATAAAAGCTATTCATGTGTAATGTGTAATACATAAGCGTTTATAACATTCTCCATTCAATATGCAATATGCATGACGGCCTGGCCTGGAGCCTGGGGACCAAGAAAATTGTGTTGCTACTCGTTACTCGTTACTCCTACTTACACACATTATATTATGTAGATTAAAGAGGAGTAAGCGAATGTACAAGAAGGAGTACAAGTAGAAAGAAATGATGATAATGTGAGACGAATCTTCAGGCCATTTCAACTACATACATACATACATACATACAGATGTACACTGTACATTGTACATAAAAACATACATATTTCAGTTTCAGCTTCTTCACTCAATTGACTTGCCGATTTTGCCTTTTGCCCTACACTCTACACCCAAAACATTACACATTACACATACGAGTATATGAGGTTTGAGTACGGTATACGTACAGATGGATAGAATAATAATAACTGGCGAGTTAGATGGATAGATATTCCCATTCCTACGAAAGAAAGGGAGAAAGAAAGAAAGAAAGAAGTCAGTAAGCACGCGTCTAGTTAGAAAGGTCATCACATCATCATCATCATTTCTATAGAGCACAGGACATCAGGAATTTTCTTTCATGTATAATGTAATGCATTACATATTACATTATATCATATATTGCATTACATGGTCTATTCTATCAGTATGTTCTATTTCCTATCTTTATAGTAGAGTTTAAACAAGGAGAACAGCTATGACTTTTCTCTTTCCATTTTTCTCCTTTTTATTCCTCAGGTTCATGGATCCATTCCGTTTTTTCTCGGTTCTCGTTGCTCTCATCTTTCTGGATTCTGGGTTCTAGATTCTAGATTCTCATTTCTAGACGGAAGCTCATATTTTATACAATTTGAAACACCACTCCAATTTCAACTCTTTTCTAAACCAGACTACAGACTTGTACGGTTCCTATGAAAAGAGTAGCATGAGATTGGCTTTACGATGGAAACACGAAACACGAGATACAAACGAGACTTAGTGTGTAAACTGTATACAACTACAATGAACATTGAACATACATGATACTAACTTGGAATTAAATCTGTACAAAATAGACTTTCATAAAACTCCTGATACGAAATGTACTTATTGAATTCATCCATCTATACTCTATACTCTATACTCCATACGCATTGCTTCGTTTACTCTGTATTTGATTTACGATCTTGATGATGAAAAGTAGCCGCGAAACTCTCCCATCTCCTACACATAAAAATTGTAGAGCGAAAGGCATATGCTTTTCTAGCATCCACTATCCACTAGTTACATCTGCACTCGTTCTTGAAGAGGAAAAATTAAATATTTTACTACCAGCTTCAGGTACTTTGACTGATCCTTTGATGTATCTACAATCTACAATCTACAATTTCACCGATCTATGTAATAACATTCAGCGTCCATTTTTACAGCATCGATTTAGAATTTAGAGCTTAGAGCTTAGAGTAAGAAAGTAATTAAATTCCCAATTCAATGCAACGCATGGACATTGGAAATTGGACACTGGACATTGGATCCAGGAATATCAAATACCTCACTCGTTTCACAAAAGTGATTTACCTTATATCTTACATCTTATCCCATCAATTCCACTTCCTGATTTTCAAGCAAAGAACAGACCCGTTAAAAAAGATACCTCAATTTCCTATAATTATTATCATCTTGTATCGTCCTATCCAATATCCAATGTTTCAAGTTTCAAGTAAGAGTACAAGTACAAGTCTATTCATCTCGTGAACTAGCAAAATCATTTTATTCTCCTTCTTTACAATTCACCGCTCTCAACTCTCTTCTCATGTTCATCATGATATCATAAAAGTTGTAATGTATTGTACTGTAGACTCTAGATTCTAGACTGTATGTTGTAGTAAAAGTAGTTGCTCGTCCTTTGCCCTTACTCCTTCCTCCTTCAAACTGTTGCAAAGAGAAAGTACAAAATAGTATGTGTAAACGTAAAGGACTCGGTCATCAATAACCGGCGTAAACTTTTTTCAGATTCAGTTAATCCTTTTTCTATACCAAAATGCATGATATTACGTGTAATGTGTATTGTGTACCTAAAAGCGTAACATGAAACACTAGAACATAAGAACATCAGAATAAACTTAACGTAGGAAACATGTTGCATAATATACAATATACAATGTACAAAGAGTTGTACTCAATCTGTTGTATAAAATACTTTATACATTTTGTACACATCACACATGACATAAAAAATTATTACAGCTCCTACTTTCCTTGTTTGACAATCAATGTAATGCACATTAAAACAGAGTTGCTTCTACATTCTACATGGTAGATATTTGTTCACATCAAATATCTACAGGCAACTGGATCAACTCACTCGCACGGAATCATTTCACACTCTGCCTTGCAAATGAACAGTGAAGGGACAATGAACAATGAACACTGAGCAAGAACAAGAGTGGAGAGTGACGGTTTAAGTGGTGAAAGTGGAAAAGTGAGAGTACGCTGTACGGAATTGTTTGAACCATTTTTATTAGCATTATCACTTGGAACCGGCCCAGCACAATTTTGGCTTTCACTGACACCGCATACTGCATAGTGTCAACTGTACTATAAACATGTATACACATTATACGTGTAAGGCATGGCTAATGGCGAAGGTTCAAAAAGTGGAAAAACAAATGTCAATTCCAGATTCTACACTTTTGAAGTATAGAGTATAGACATTAGGCATTCAACACAAACATTATATATTAAAAATACTATACACTTTTGGCCCAGGAAAAAGAACAAAAAGATGGAGTGTATTATACGAGTTGTTTTAGTTACTCCTTGCTAATGATGCACGTTATCGGTTATCCGTGAATTTTTGTTCAGTAAGCCAGGTCAAGGCAAAGTCAAAGGTCACATCAAGTGAAGCTACTTTTCAAAATGCTGTGAAACTCAGCTGGATCGAATCTTGTCGCAGACAGAAATGGATCTAATAAGATCACGACCGTAAGTTATCAATATCAATATGAATATGCTCATGAGTCATGACTCATGATTTATTTCCCACATGTTCTTACTCCCGCACTTACTTTGCCAGCAAAAGAACAATGTCATCCAACTATGTACTTGGAACGTCTCGTATGATATTTTCTCATCTACAGAATACAGACTACAGATCTAAAGTTTAATTTGGAATGCTCAACTCAAAACAATCCATTCATGTTACAAAAGTATTTTTACAACTTATAAGACTCTAGACTCTAGATTCTAGATTCTAGATTCTAAATTCTTGACTCTAGCTTCGAGTGTTTTGTCTGTTGTAAATCTATATACATATTTCCTCATAACAATAAGGCTAGTATCAGAAGCACACGACGCCTTGATCCTCATTCCTCATTATACTACCCCCTTCTAACTAACAGGAGCCAAACTCATTCATTCATTCATACATATTACTTATTATTTTATGATATCTTCCACTGGGAACTGGCTACAAGACCAAAAGACCAAAAGACTCAAGTTTCTTTCCTGCACTTGGGATGTAAGATGTAAGACACCACACACCACCACAATACAGTACAGTACAGTGCAGAACAGCACCAACAACTTGAACGTCAATGTCAACGTCAACAACATCGGAGACCGGATCCGAGTAACCGTCAAGTCAAGAGGAAAGGAATGATGAGGATGACAAATTTCATATACACATTTCAGATTTCCCATTTCTTTGCTCCCTCAAAAACCATGTACAGTCATCCTTTTCTATATCATTTTTTAGTTTATATAGTATATAGTATATACCACAGTCCATTTGTAGTTTATAGTGACTAGTGAAAGAAATAGAAGAGAGAGGAGCATAACAAGAGAAAATGGTTCAGTAGTGAAGAGAGTGAATTTCATAAAGTTTTCTACTTTCCACGCAACTACTTTCCCTACTTGAAGTACTTCCGTCCGTCCAAGAATATTCCTGTTCATTTTATATTCCTAGTCATACTCGTGTAGTCGTAGTAATATTTTCTCATTCCATCTCACAATTTTTGGCTTGTTTCCTTCCTTCCTCCACTCACTACACTATATTCCATACTCTATGCTCCATGCTCTATATTCCTATTCCATCCTTTCTCCAGTTCTCCATTCCTCCTTTCACATTTCATTTTCCATCGAACAGGAAGCGAGAGGAGAGCAACTCTGGCTCTAGATTCTAGATGGACTAGAGCAAGAGCAAGAGCAAGAACAAGGAGGAAGAGCATGCATTTAAATACAGAGAAAAGTTGTACATGACGCTACTCTCCACTCTCCATTCCTCTCGTTCTCTTGTTAAGGAAGGAAGTTGCCAGTTAAAAAGTATGCTTTTCATAGATATTACACATATACTCTGAATTTGGAATTTTATGCTCCTCGTACATTTGACATTCTGCATTCTACTTACATACATATTTATTATGGATATATATTTGGCCTCTCCTCCTTTGTGGACTTGAGAGAATAACTGACTTTTGAGAGAATAACTGACTTTTGAGCCACTTGGATATTTGGATATTTGGATACTTGAATATTTGAATCTTCTCTCTTCTCTCACTATTCGCTGTGTTATTATACCTCATCTCCCTCTGTTTTCCTATTTTATACTCCTAGCTCCCAACTCCTGGCTTGCAGTGTATAAGCTAGAGATGCGTGTAAAGCGTAAAGTGTACACGGTGGACGTAGTGTAAAATTTGGAAAGTGGAGAGTTGAGAGTTGACTTTGTGGAAAATGGAATATTTTATGGAATATGGAAAGTAGAAGAAAATACAGTTGAGTCCGATTCTTGAAATGTTGAAACTCTCCGCTGTCGAAACTCTCCGCTGATTATTATAGTTGACTTGTGAATTGTGAATTCCATATAAAATATGGAAAAGGTGGCTGCATTTCATCTATGTCGTCTCGTCTAGTCTAGAATCTAGAATAGTCTCGTCTCGTCTCATCTCATCTCAGCTGAGTCCTTTATTACTCTCGTCTAGCGTCTTATAAACTTCAACTCTAGTAATTCCATGTAAATATGCACAATGAAAATCCACACTTAAAGTTATGTGTTGTAGCTGCAGCCGTATACTTGTAGTTGGATTTCTGGTTCCAGTTCCACTTCTAGCTCTAGTTCCAGCTCTTCACAGTCAACTGCCTCCCAACTAGATTTTCCACCTAAATAAATCGCCACTTATAAAGTTGTTAGTTTTCCTGGCTGTTCTGATTCCATACTCTATATTCCATATTCCATATTCCAACACTTGACTCGACATCGGGACTCGAGACTCTAGGCTCGGGTACACACTGAAAAAGTGATTATCACCTCCTCTGTCCTCGGTTTTCATTAGGAAGAGGAGTCGTATGCAAAATTGATGTAGTTTGTAGTTGATACAGTAAAATATACTATATTACATATATGACATTGTGGATGGATAACACACAGCAATATTCATATTTGTAGATTGTAGATTGTAGACCACACCAATGCTGGGTTTTATTAAGTGGATTATCCTGATTTTTTTCCTAATTCCAACTTGTTACTTTCTCCCTTCTCAATTCTCAGTACTTGGCTCATTAGTAGTGAGTCTTGAGTTCCTAGTCTCTAATCTTTACCGCAGTTCCTTATAATTCACCTTCAAATTTCACCATCAAACACCACATCGTCATCGCTGTACAGTAGCTTCAAGGTAAAATCAAGGGAAATATTCAAAATTCGATGCTAATTGTGATTTCAGTAGCATTAAACATTAAAACTTGTTTTTTTCTTGATACGGATCCTGCAAAGTGTAACGTGTAAAGGCATTTTGATTTCCTCGGTAGTAATACATATATTCAATAATAATTGAGCTACTGAGCTTTTCAACAATAAAAAAGCTCACAATTCAAAAGCCCGTTGAATCCTAGCTCTTAACACAAATCAACAAATCACAAACTGTAAAAATACGGCATATCAAAAAGCGGATCCAAAACATTCTACAAAGAATATTTATTAACATACACATTTATGATAAAATTATTTGAAATGAAATTGATATAGATCACCATAAGCCATTAACCATGAAACAAAACATAAACCGATTCTGCCAGCATATCAAATACCAAACATCAAATAGGAAACGCAAATTCATGAATTACGCCTGCATAATTGCCCGACTTGTAAATTGAACATGTGACCACAAAAAATACACTTTGAAACCTTTTCAAACCATCAAGATTCAAGATTCAAGAATCAAGAGATTGATTATACAGTTCTTTACTCTACATTCTACATTCTACATGTATGCACTTATACTATTGAGAATTATACTACAATCTACAGTAATATTATTATTATTATTACACTTTATATATTATGCTATTCCTATTACCCGGTTTACTTTTATGAGTACTTAATACTCGCTATGTGATAAAGATACAGCAACAACTATACGCTACACACTACACACTACAGTCCAGTAGAAAGTAGAACTAACAGCTATATGCTATATGATATATTGTAGCTCATGTACGGCATGTGGTTACCTCGTAATACTAAGTACACTAAACACTAATAAATGAAAGACGGGAGTCTTTTCTCGAGGCTCGAGCCTCGAGCCTCGAGTTGTTGAGTATTGAGTAGTAGTTGACCACGATGGTTTATGGGTTTCGGGACTCTTTTCAGCTAGAAACTAGATGCATATCACGTAGATATGTATCCATAGTCCATAGTGTTGCATGTTGATGTTTATATTATGGTATCTGGTAGGAGCAAGCATATTTTGAGAATGTAGTGTATATTTCTGTATTGTATTTTGTATATTATATCTGTAATCTGTATGTATGTGTGTACGGGCAGGGAGGCATGTTTGTGTGACTAATCACTCAATCTCCTCTATCTTTCTCGGAGGAATAGAGAAAACGGCGAGAAAAGGGCACAAGTAGCTCAAATTAACTTTACTACTAGTTTTAATGGGATTTGAGTGTGGTGTGTGAAAGAGTGAACGAGTGAATGTGACTATTTAGTTGAGCTGGAAAAGTATAGAGTATAGAGTATACTCTATACGCTATATCATGGTATAATATATTATATTATATTATGTTTAGTATTCCGGATTCCGTATTTACATGTAAAATTCTTTCCCCGTCTGTTGATTCTTACTTTTAAACTTCCTACTGCTAATAAATAGAAACAGAAACAGAAATAGCAGCAGACGAGACAGAGAGATATCAATGTGAAGGATCTTAATTAATTCTCCTTCCATTTCTTTTCTTTTCTTCTTCAACTCTAGAATCTACAATCTGAAATCTAGAATCTAGAATGTACAACTCTCGTCAAGAGCTTATAGAGTCTACGTGTATAAATAAAAGTGCCTTCTAAATTTCCTTACTTGTCGTTAGTTTGTCTTTTCCTAGGCAGTAGGCACTAGACACTAGACACTAGGCACATTACAATTAATTAAAAAACATAAAGATTTCCCTCCTTCTCAAGAAAAATATTTAAGGTGCACATGGCAATATATCAAAGAAAAAATAAATAGTATACTTTGGTAAAATAAATGCATATAGCGTACAGCGTATACAGTATACAGCATACAATATAAATAAATACAGGAGTAAAATGTAAAGTAACTCTTTTACATTCCGTGCAGCATGAATATGAATATGAAGCACACACCTGTCAGATTGTCAGATTTATTCACATTCACATTCCAACTCCCAACATTTTAAACGATGATTTAGAGATTAAACTGTGCCGTATCATCATCATCATTTTCAGTTGGCATTCAGTTGTAAAAGTTATAGGTTCTAGGTTCTAGGAAATGGGAAATCAGTGTAAAAAACTGAAAGCTTGAATGCATAAATATATGGTTAATGTGACAGAGAAGAAAAGAAACGGAGGGAAATTCCAGCCAGTATCCAGTGCATTTTCCATTGTGCATATGTATTTTATTGTATATATGTATGAATGATGACTGACAAATCACGTATAAACGTATAAAGCAAGTGGGAGAGATTTCCGGCAAAAGAGTGAGTGAGCAAGGAGGAAAACGGACGTGAGCCAGAATCCAGAATCCAGAATCTAGAATCCAGAATAAAAATGGGAAGGAGAAGGGAAACGGATGAGTAAATCCAATGGAACGGGTAACGGGTATAAAAGGAAGTGAAGGAAAGGAGACTGAAGAAAAGAGTTGCTTCGTTCTGCTTTCACTAATAGTGACAGCCTACTCAACTCGTGAACGACACGACGTACATGTAAGTACATACATAAATCCGTACATACAGAATACAGAATACAAAATACAAAAAATACACAGGCACAATGCGCTCTACTGTATACTGTACAAAGATGAGGAAATCCTCAAGTTGTTACAACCATGTATACATTCAGCATGAAGCATGGGATATGGAATATGGACGGAAATTTCCTTGAAAAACTTTACAAAATTCCTGGTAAGATAAAAATAACACACAATACACAGTACGAGTATCATGTATCGTACATCGCATTCTGCGGATTTTCCAAATTCCCGATTCAATACAGAATAAAAAATATCCGTTTTACTGGAACTGCTAAAAATATAACACATAATATAATAATAATATTTTCCATGACAGTTTGTGCTAAGTTGTGATGGTCGACATGGATTGTCAGCATAATTGTTTGTTCCTGTTTCTTATTATGCATCTTTAAAATAGGAAATGTGTGTAGTCTACTGCATTACTTTCATTCTTTACATTCTAATATTAGTTAAGTGGCTTGACAATTGACAAACTTTCATGTGCCTTGAGCATTGTGTATTGTGTATTGCTTACAAACTTTGTGTTCTAAGAAAATGTAAAAGCACGGGTACGAAGTACACAATGCACCATATACAATACACAATACACACATGTCTGTAGTCTGCTTAATGTATTTAATACTAGTTTCCACAAAAGCAAAAAGTAAAAAAAAGAGAACAAAGAAAAGGAGCCAGTCTTTTTTTACTCCATTCTTTTGTGGATTTCTGAGTATTTTCGTTTGTATGTGTGTGTGTGGGTCGGTGTGTAAAATGTAACTGCTAAAAAATTAGCAACACATTCAACATTTGATAGAATGTAAAACTATCAAATGGCAAGTAATCACGGATCACGGTGAATGGGGAATCGTGAAACGCGGGTCGGGGAGCATGGTAAATTTTCTATAAAGAATTAAGACTAAATCACTAAATTGCAGATACTTTCACACTATTGTATTTCTATCTTTTCTATTGAAAGGTTCTGTAATATTTCATTTATAATTTTCTATAAAAAATTTTATAAAGGGAGGAATAAAATAGATAAAAGGTTGGTTATAGTTGTTAAATATCTTGTTTTTTTTAAGTTTTCATTCAGTTTTGTATTTTTTTCATAAAAATGTATACAATTTACAAATATAAATACATTTGTATTTGTATTTTTTGCGGAAACGGATACGGAAACCGAAAACTCACTGGGTATTCTGGAGACCAGTTTGAGTGGTCTGAGCACTCGGAAAGATCTGAGCATCCGTAGGTCAACTACTTCCACTTTGCCCTCAACGAAAAGCGTCATCGACCTATTTTTACCAACCCCAAATCCACCCACACACATCCACATTTATCCCGATAACAATGACAGTGCCAATGGTAATGGTAGTCGTGGGTCATGGTAGAGTAGAATGGTAGAGTGGGAATTTCAACAAGATAAATCGTTAAAAAATATCATCATTTAAACATTTTCTACACAGACTACACCGATATTTCTTCCTTTCTATATACAGACATAGTAGAAAAAAAGAAGGCTGCTCTCAAATCTCAAAATCACTACTACAGAACAGCACTAATAATATTAATTTCATTTTAACAGCAGACAATGTGCATTGTGCATGCTCACATTTTTCTACACATTTTATTTACCTCTTTTAATACCCAAACTTGATTTTTGATTTTTGATTTTGATCTCTGAACTTTTTACCTCAACTCGAGCTTTTAAAATACGACAAGAACTTGTTACTTGTTAATTGCATTACAGATTATAGATTATTCAATTTGCGCATTAAATACTGATGATAGTTGATAGTCAAGTTTATCATTTATATTTTTGACCTACTTCTTACACGCGACATTTTACAATTACAATTTTTGAGAAATCAAGAATCAAGGCTTCTCTTGTTTTCTGTTTTGAGGGCTCTGCTTTTGATTTTCGATTTTGGATTGGACATTCAAGTTACATGTAATAGTTTTCGTCTTATGGGTCATGGGTAATTTAATAATTAAAACCTGCACCAAAATGACATTGAATGTGTGTACAATCGCTCAATGCTCAATGCTCAATACTCAATAGTTTTCTTACACAGAATTAATTCCTCAAATTTTTACCAATAGACTCCATTTTATTCTAGTATTCTAGAATTCTACAACTGGAGAGAAAATAATCCATTTAAAATTACACAAAGTCTATACTCTCCATATATCATACATAATGTATCCTATATCACATGTTTCCGATGGATGGTTATTTAAGGGTGCTCTAGAATCTAGAGTCTAGAAAAGATATGACTATGACTCGATTCTCGGTTCTTGGTTCTCGACTCTCGATTACAGATCTATATTTAAACTCCAAGCCAGTCCTGTCCATAGTGTGCAATGTATAATGTGTCATGTATAATGAATCATGTCTGAGGACACAATTGCAGGAGAGAAGTAGATAAGAATTACATAAGAATTTCATTGATAGAGAGTAGAGAGCTAAAGGAGTAGAAAGGAGAAAGGAAAAGTAATAGTAAGTAGTAGCACTGTACAGTGAGTATTAGTTGTCCTACATGTTCAATGTCCCTTGCACATGTATAGTGTATAGTTTACAGGAAAAATCTACAACCTACAATCTACATTCTACATCACTGGACAATGGAAACTGGACACATACTGCGAAAAAGAATGTCCAATAGCCAGTGCCCGTGCACGTAGCCAAATGTCTTGTGTCTTGGACGGTATCTACAAATTGAGACATTTCTATGCAAGTATTATTAGAGGATGAGAAAACAAGTGAGAGAGAAGGAGGCTATACAGAAACTAGAAACTAGGATTTCTATGTATATTTCATTTGTGTTTTGTGTGGCATGCAAGTTTAAATACGACAAGTCAATTTACTGACCCGACCCCTACCCATTGTTCCTTCCTTGTTCAATGTTCAATCTTCAATCTTCAGTGCCCAGTGTCCACTCTCCACTCTCCATTCAGCTGCACATAATTCTATAATGATCCGCCTAGGCATAAGACATAACATGTGTAATGTGTACGTCTAGCGTCTAGCGTCTAGCAAACCAAAACCAAAACCAACGGAACACCAAACCAGCAGTCTACATTTTCCATTCTCCATTCTCAATTCTCTATGAGTTTGTTGGAATAAGTATACTTCAGCTCGGAGGCTTAAAACATGTGTCCTTTGCTTTCTTCTTTTGTCCTTTACTTCATGTTTTCATGTGGAGGAAAATTCAATGTCTAAAGTTATGTATTCTCTATTCTCACAGTCTACAGTTCACTGTCTGAATATCCATGACTTGGAAACTATCTTTGTCCTTTCTCCCTTTTCTCCTTCTCTTTCTCTTGCCAGTTCTAGATTCTAGATTCTACATGTATCAAACCACAAAACCTGCACATATGCTCGCGACTCCCGACTTATCCTTCCACCTTTTGTCTTTCTCTCTTTCCTTTTCGGTTTCTTTCCCTTTTTCTATTTCTGTTTTGTTCCATCACGATTGTCTCAAGACACAAGACTCAAGACTCAAGTCTCAACCTACATTTGTACGTTTGTTCTTATATCTTCTTTTATTCTCCAAATGTGTGTATGTAGTATGTGTATCTGTTTCCCTGCCTGCTCTCGGCTCTCTGTTTTGTTGCCTATGTGTTTTCAACGACAACGAGTAAATTGAATGCATTCTTCGAATCCCCTAGAATGTCCCCACTAGACACACGCTCGTCTAAACATCTGTATCCCTGCCTTAAAATTTCTAGAAAATTTCCGTCATTCTCCATTTTCCATTCTATATACAGAAACAGATATTTTACAATTCTATTATCAGAGTAGGAAAGTCCGTGGAAATTACTGTACAGTAGCTAGTAGTTAGACCTGAATATTGAATATTGGTACTGCACACTCCAACTTTGGGTAGACTGTAGACTTTAGAGTGTAGACCGTAGACAGAGGACACGGGAAAAGTATATGGAATATGGAGCTGTCTAGACTTTCTTTCTTTCCCGTCCTCTCTCTAGACTCTAGAGCTCTAGACATCTTTGCCGTTGAAACTACTCTCTATCGATATTCATATATTCATACATTTATACGGAAACCTATCACGTTGGTAACTAGTAACTAGTAAAACCCTATCATTCATCCTTTCACCTATTCGTATAAGCAGGAAAATATGCTTACACGGGCATTCGTATGCACCTACACTTTCTGTATTCTATAAGAATCTATGAGAACGGTATCATGTTCCATTCGGTCGTCCCCCTTATCCTTCATATCACAATTCTCAGCTCTCCATTCTCCATTCTCAACTCTCAGTCGACGGTCGTCACTCGACAGTCGTCAAGTGTTCATATTCAATTTCAGAGGTTAAGCATGCATAATATAATTTGCATAACATAAATATCATACAATCATACAGTCATCAGTTATCAACATATCCTTTGATATTTGATATAAATAAATTGGTATATGGGTCGCAGTCAGAGCCAGCACTAGAGTCAGAGTGAGGATTAGAGTATTACTCATGCCGAGTATTATTAGCTTTCATCGTGTATTAGAACTTGTTTCATTCCAGTTTGCTCCGTCACTATACACACTAAAATGATAGCTTCTCTCTATACTCTGTGTTCTATACTTTATACTAGTACGTATTTCCTATTTCACTTTCTCCTGGCTCCGAGCTTGCATGTCTTCCAACTTCAACTTTCCCTGCTGACTGCTGATGAAATCATTCTTAAGCCTACTTGCTTTCCCTTTCCCATGTCCCATACACCGTACACCATACATGTTGTTCCCTTATTCCCAGGTTCTATTTTCCAATTCAATCCTCCATTCTCCATTTTACATGTATACAAAATTTAAATCCATGAACACTGAACATTCCACTTTCTATTTAGCTTGAAGAGAGACGAGAGTTTATTTTTATTCTCATTCCCCTCTATTAGTCATCTACAGTCTAGAGTCTAGAGTCTACAGCCTAGAGTCTACACCCAAGCGTATCTGTATTTATACATTTATACATGTATACACGAATTTTCCTAATCAGTTGGTATTCCCTATTCATCATTCATCATTCATCCATATGCACAGCACACAGCACGCAAATGTTCAGAGTTCAGAGATGTTTGTAGTTATATCCTTGCAGTTTCAAGTTTCAATGCATTTCTAAAAAATATATAATATTATGCAAAACCAAAACCAGCTTCAACATTACACCATAAACTGTAAACTGTGAGCTGTAAACCATACCCGAACAAAAAAACAAAGTGTACGCACAAAATTCTTACACAATACTACTGACTGCCGATTACAATTTTACATGTGTAATGTTTCATTTCGCGTGCCTATTTTAGCATCACCATGTACAATAAATACACAATACAATTCACATGTGCAATGCCTCTGTTTACAAACAATGGCGTAAACAGTTCTCTATAAAAAATCAAAATCAAAATTCAATCTAAAATCTAAACTGTGTACTGTATATTGTACATGGCATATTGTATAGTGCATAGAGCATAGAGAAGCTGTATACCGTATATTCTGACATTGGAGCATAAGAGAGATGGAAACATTGTGCATATTTCAGTAGCAAAGTCGAATGACTTGAATCTCAAACAAAGAGAAAGTGAAATAAGAAAGTAGAAAGCTCATAAAAGCTAACTTGATATTTTCATGTTCACATTCCCATTCAAAATTCCTATTCATATTAAAGTCGGCCGGGCATGAAATATTTTTAGCGTTGCTACCCACGCACTCACATCCACATTCACAAAAATACATCCGCGATAAAGGACATGAAGAAAGACTCAAAGGAAAAGAAACGTGTACAATGTAGAATGTACTTTCTTCTTTCTAGTTTCTACAGATGCCAGGATACCGAATACATTGTTCAATGTTCAGCCTTCTACACACGCATATTACAAGAAACGCTTTAGATATTACACACTAGATACTCCATACTCCATACTCTGCACTCCACAACAAGTACTTTACTTTCAACTTTCTCTAGCTTCAGCATTTCCACTATTCCATATTCAGCATTTTTGGCAATATTCAAGTTACTCCTATGTACTTTGTAATAAGCACACTCCCTAGACCCAGACCCTAGATTCTAGATTCTAGATCCTAGACCTCACCACTCACTACATATATCTTTGATATGACAAACACGGGAAATCATGTATAAAGAGTAGAGAATGGAGAGTGCTCCCTACTCGACTACTCGATGTAATACGCATGTAGAATGTCGAATGGGGAAATATCTGAATAGTGAGCATTGAGAATTAAGCATTGAGAATTGAAGCACACACCACATACATAACATGTCTACTTTCTACTTTCTACACATGTGTGCAAACAAATACGCACTCAAACAACAAACTTCCCAAAAGGAGTAACAGTAAAATAATGGTAAATGTCCACAGTGTTGGCCAACATCTTCTAATTCAATTAATTCAAATCAACCTATGATAAATAAGCAATAGGAGTGGAGAGTAGAAAGTAGCCATTACGATGTCTGCCCTACTCCATGCTCCATTCTCTACACTCCACACTCGACACTCGATGCATACAAAACATGGAGAATAGAGAAACATTCAAAATTCCGTCAATACAATGGACACTCCTCTGTACAAAAGGTACATTCATCAAAATTTATTATACATGAGTGTGCATGTATTATGTATGTGGTATGTAGCATCTAGTATCTAGGCATATTTCAATGTATAACATTTAACATGCAAAATGAACACGGGTGAAGTTTACCTACAGAATACAGAACATATCTAGTCTACAGTCTACAATCTACAGGCCTATAATATAATATATAATATAGATTTCATTTAGTATAGTCTCTCTCTCTCATGTAGCATATACATTGATATTGGATATACACATGATGTCAACTGTATAGTTTGCCTGTCATTTTACTTGGATGGAATGATTGCTCAAACTTTCTACTGCTAATTCAATACTCTACACTCTAGACTCTAGAATCTACACTCTAGAAAAGCTGATAGTGACTCAAACCTCTATGTGCAATGTACAATGTCCAATATCCAACACAACATGCATTGGTTTGGTGTGTTGGTGTTGCTGTTATCCTTTTCCCGTTACCTTTCCCTTCCAACATTATGTACTAAGTTGGGTGTGTGAATATGGTATCAAGTATGGAGTTTGGAGTATGGAGAAAAATTTTACTTGATAGAAATAATACCAAAATCCAAAATAGTAAACAACGTGGACATGGTGGATGGTGGACGTTTGATAAATTAGTCTCGCTCCATCAAAATCACATGCATCATGTATCATGTAATATTTTGCACCAGAAATACGGATATAATGTCTAAAGTGTAATGGAATATTTACATGTCTACATTCTACAGTCTATATGCTCAACGTTCACAGTACACAGTATAGGATTTTAATTTTCACCTATATCCATAACTCATAACTCCCCTTTCACACAGAGTTACGGAAATACGGGATGACGTATGACAGCAGTATGACCAATGACCATAGTGTAAATATTTAGTAAATAGTAAATAAATACTTGCTGTGAATTGGAAATTGAATAGCACATGATATAATTTTACACAATACATAATACACAATGTACAAATGGGAAATGGGAAGTAGAAACTACAAGAGGTGAGAATAAGAATAATTATTATTTACATCTTCCTTCCACCTTGTACATTGTACATTCCACATAAAAATTAATTAATTAGTTAATTAATCCTTCATCCTTCTGTTAAATTACGTGGAAATGATGAAAAAGTGTTCCTTTTACTCTAAATTACATGAATATGTGGATTACTTTAAGCTTTCACTAGAAACTAGAACGTATCCACTAGTCTCCAAAATTATGCGGTTGAGAGTTATTTGCATGACGGAGGAATGTGGAATGTGGAACGTGGATACTAGATACGAGAACCTAGGTACAAATTAATTTTCGTAACTGACTTGTGAGTGTACTTTCAACCTTTCACTCCTATAAAACTTTATGCGGTTTTCCGTGCTAGTCAACAGTCAACAGTCAATCCGTCAATATGTTTAATGTTTACGCAATGTACAAAGTATTTGCATTTGCATGCCTCTGTCTTTGCACTTTGCATTCTGTGAACCCTGTGCACTCTTCGCCTTACATGTATGTATGGATACATCGATGGAGCATAAAATATAACACGGACAATTTGGAAAAAAGCGAGATGTATATAAATTTTATGTGTACACATAATCAGTATTCTGCATGCTTATTCTTTTTATCATTTCCAAGAAAATACAGGGTAGAATGTAGAATGCAGGGGATACAATTTTTTCATGAAGACTCGTGACTCAAGACTGAGGACTGAATAGAAGACAAGTTGTGTCAATGTTGTCACTACCGTCAGAACCAGGTATAAACATTCTACATTGTACATTCTGGAACCGAGAATCTAGAATCTAGATTGTATCCTTTGGACTTTCCCCTACGTCAAGTGGTTTACGGTCTACATTATACGATTCTGCATTCTACACTCTACACTTGAAAGAAATGTTTTATTTTCCTTTATTTGTGTTAGATAAACAGCCCATCTACAATCTACAATCCACAATCTAAAATCTACATATTGCAAATGGCATACTGAATAATACACAGGCTACAGTCTTATCCGTCGTGCCTCTTAGCATAAACAGAACAGACCCGCACAAATTATCCAAGGCGAACCCGTTTTTTTTCCTGAATAACTTGGCATTATAATGGTTACCGCATAAAAACCGTCTTTGTGTAGGTATGGGGTATGGATAAAAGGGGAGTAAATAGTAAAACATAAAAAACTCGACAACTTCTACCTCATGAGACATTGTAAATTAGAAAAAAAGATGCATAAAATGACTCAATACCTTTATGACGCAATCCAAAACCCAAAGCCCAAAGTCTAGACAGTTTTTTTTGAAAGTTTCGTCATTTAAAAAATTCACCCGCTTTTCATTTTCCACTGTACCCCACGTTCTTAAATTTATTACCATTAATCATTAATAATTAATATGTTATACGAAAAATTCGGCGATTCAACGCAAATCAGTACTAAATACTAAAATATTCTTCATCCTTATTTTTTACACAGTTCAAAATTATATTTTATAAGCAGAGTTAAAAGTTCAGAGATCAGCGATCAGAAATCAGAATCAGTTCATTTCATGATTATTTTACAACCTGTAATTTTTTACATGTTAAACCATGTCCTAAAAAATAAATAGTACGACTGGACCTTTGGATAATTTTTACTGGATAGTGTATAGTGACCTTTTTCGTCATTTAATAATAATAATAATAATTAATAATAATAATTCATAAAGGCATGCTGATCCATTCATGTACATGAGTAGTAATTATTACCTTACTTTTTTCAACTTTTACTACCAAATTTCTTAACATTGATTATTGATTATATAACTTACAACGACCAAGAATAATAATTACTATAGAAGCTTTTCATTCTTCATGCTATGCAAAGTAACTTCTCCTAGCTGATTATTATTATTGATTATCCTGACTCCTGACTGATAAAATATTTGGACTTTTCATCCCTCGTTTACTTTTAATTGATAAATATATATAATAATTTTAGAAATAGTGTTAGAAATAATTTTATGTAGAGGATGCTGTCTACAATGTAAAAGATATAGATCTAGAAACAAAATGAGGAAATTACCCGGTGACGACAACAATGAAATCCATTAAATTCCAAATATTTCTAAGATAAGAACCACGATGAAGAGCGAAGCCCAAGGCGAGAATCTTGAGCGATGCCTCTACACAGAAAATTGCCAGGAAATAAGGCTCCGTCGTTTCCTATAAAAGAAAAAGAAAAACAAAAAGACTCAGTAAATTCATGAGTGATAAAACAACAAGTTTAGTTAATGAAAGATCCCTTTTCCTTGCTGGAATTGATATTTTGGCATAGATGAAAATATTACGCATTTCTAATTTTGTTAGTTTCTTTCAATCTATAAAAAGTCGGTTCAATTTTACGTCGTTTTAAAGCATGAATAACAATTTTTTCCTAGTTGTTTTTAGCAAATGAGTAGCCATCTTATTTAAATTTAAATTGGAATTGTTTTATAATACTCTGAACTCTTAATATTATTTTTTACATCCATATTTTCCAGCTGGAGGAGAACTTTGACTTTTATTCTACATAATAGTATGTTCCGATTCTTGTGACTTGTGACGCATGACGCCAACACAAGACATTGTTAAATGGACCACTTTTTGGCATGTCTACAATAATTATGACTCTTCATCGCGGATCACTGTACACTGTACAATTGACAATAAAAGAGTAGAAAAACTGGAGACAAAAACTCACCAAATTTTTGGCTAGGATAGTCTTGTCCGCTTCAGGCTGATGCTCTTCCAGTGCCAGTACAATACAGTTGGCAATGATAGTTAAAAGGACTGCATATTCAAAAGGAGGCCACTCGATGATGAACCTTGTGCATCGGCGAATCTTTGTGTCTTCTGTAAAAACAAACAGGGAGGAAGGACCTGAGTTTTGGTACCTGAAACAATTAAATAAATCAAAGATCCAATTCAAAATTAATAATCATCCTATTCATATTTCATCCTGAATAAAAGTATAATAAAATAAATTCATCATTTTGAACACATCAAATCCTTTTGAGGAATTAAAAAAAATATGATTGAACAATTTTTTAATTTTAATACATACCCAGGATTGGCCCCATGCGCTCCAGGCGCACCTCCTCCCTTCCGCCCCGACCCCATGATTGATAAACCAAACGGTGTTCGAACGTTCCCCCACTCGCCGCTTCCGCCGAAGCGACCTTTCGAGGAGCGGGACTCAGCCGCCGCTGCTTCTGCAGCTGCCAACCTGTAAACAAAAAAAAACAAAAAATGGACACACATTAATATCCAATCAACACAACTCAGCCAAATTCAAATAATCAATCCGAATTTAGAATCGAGTTCCTTGTTTGGAAAATTCTTTTCCTGAATTCTGAATCTGAATTATGATGAAAAATTATTATACTCAATACTCAATGCAAGCCAAAAGTGCACTTTTAAATTCATAATTGGTATTATGTCAACAGTCAACATGATTAAAAAGTTCCGCATGTAGAACATTATACTTTATACAAACGACACAGATCAACCATCAACCATTACACACTACACCTACGCACTACACATGTTCCTCATCCACCATCCACCATCCACATGGAATCCAATCCAATGCCCATGTAAACAAGCCGTAATCGTGGTTCATGGTTCACATCTGTGTTTAATTAATGGTTAATTCCTTTTAAATTGAGCTCAGCGCAGCTCATGTTAATCATATTATGCTCAATTATTCCCGAAAGAATTGCATTGCATGGGATTGCACAACACGGAAATCCTCACTTGCTAAATACTTGAATTTCTACTGATGATCAATGATGATCCCAAAAGACAAGAGGCGGAAGACAAAATACAAAATACAAAACAGATAGAAATTACAACTAGAACTGGAAGTAGAAACTACAGAGAAAAATACTTTTTAATACCCAAAATATCAAATACCACAAGCGCGCAATATGACCTTAACTTAAACCGCCAAAGAGAACCGACTGCCAACTGCCAACCATCATATCCTATTATATTATATATTTTATACAATGATCTGTAAAATCCACGGAAGAGCCAGAAAAAATAAAATAAGCAAATAAAGACTGTATGAATTACTCCAGGCTCAAGACTCAAGTCTAGTGGGAATATCCTCACTAATTGTTTGTGTACCATAATCCATAATGATTTTTTCTTCTAGATTTCTAGCGTTGAAAGTTGAAACAAGTTGAGCCCGGGTGAAAGAAAGAGAAAGGAAATACACAAACACAAAATAGGGAATACGGAATAATATGGAGTGTACATTATACTCTTTACATAATATTATAGTACAATTTTATGATAGATGTGTACTTATTTCCCACATTTCGTTAAAGTTTACTCACTACTCACTTCTAACTTGTGCTCCTGTTTCTATTCTACTCTTTGTGATGTGTTATTTCATGGTGAATGGTATAATGTGTAATGCCCAGGATAGTCGTATTCGTATTCGTAGTTGTATTTGTATTTGTATTCGTATTATAGTTTACACTGGTCTAAGCTCTTCCACCTATACGTTATACGTACTACGTACACTCTTTATTCTTGCCTTCATTTTATACTCTGTTCCTTACTTTGTGTTCATCCGTTGTACAAGGTACATTGTACATCATACATACATACATACATATTTCATATGCCTACGAAATACAGACTACAGACTACAAACTACGAACTACGAACATGCATGTGTATGTGTGTGTGTGTGGCAGATAGCAGATAGAAACTAAGCCCAAAGGTACTTCACTATTCTCCACTCTTCTCTGCTTTTTCATCCCAAACAACCAACAACCAACAAACAACAAGGACTCTACTTTATTTATTACTCTTTCTCTCTCTTTCATAGTTCACACACAATTTTATGTGTAGATTCTACATTCTACATTCTAGAGTGTAGACTGTAGACTGTATATTGTAGATACATCCGAAACAGCGAGCGTCACAGCACAATCACAAGCGTGCCAGAACTAAAAGCTTCCTTTCTCTCTCTCTTTCTTTTGCTGTCTCCTACTTTCTTTCTCTCTTTTGTACCCTGTATCACCCAAACACTGAAATATACACACTGGCACACAGGCCGTATTTGATAAACTACAACTCTGCTCTATAACGTATTAAGTATGTATACGGTATAAGATATACGATATACTGCCCTTTCTACTTTTTCTTCTATATTTTCCCTCTCTCTGCCTTTGCCTTTGCCTTTCTCCCAATTCCAAGCTCCAAACTCCATGCTCCAAATTCAGATGGGAAAAAACAAAGGAATGAAATGGGAAAAAATCCTCAAATCCGAGCTCAGCTCTACAGTCTACAGTCTACGGTCTATGGTTTACACAATGAGCACATCAATACTACTTTCTTGATTCTTTTTTACGTCTATGCATATCCGTCTTGGTCTCTGTCTTGGTCTTTATCTCTACTTGTGTATTGGTGTATTTGTCCTCAACCAAAATAAGTACAAAGTAATGTGTGCTCTATACTCTAGAGTCTAGACTCTATAACGTCCATATCCATATCCGTATCCATATCCAATTCCATGTACTAAACAGAGACAAAAAACCAATGAGCAAAAAATAAGCAACAAAAGAATAAGTGAAAAAGAGAAAACCTCAGGACTCAGGACTCGGGACTGTGACGCTGCTTCTGTCTCTGTTTATGGTATTTTCTACATGAATACAGAATCCAGAATACAAAATACAGAGTCATTTCACTTCCCTACAGTAGTTTCAGTTTCTGTTCAGTTTAGTTTGATTGTTTAGTTTCCTCTCTCTCGCCAAGTCAAATCAGAAATTCCATGCTATACTAATGCATAAAATCCAAATCCAAATCCAAATACGAATCTGAAACCGAGTACCAGAACCAAAACAAGAAGAAGAACAACACTGAAAAAAGTATCCAGTAGAAAAAGAAGAACAAGAACAACAAGAAGAAGAAGAACAGCTCTCATGAATAAATCCATGAATATTTCATAATACTTGCGAATTATTTTAGTAGGGTATTTCCACCATGTCTCTTGAATTCCCAGCTTTGGAAAGTAGAAACTGGAATCTAGATTCTGGATTCTAGACATTAAACATGCAAGTTGGTTGTCTGATAGGTAAATAGAAAATAGAAGGAAACTTGTACATTGTACAAATAGTGTACAGATGAACAGATAGACATTATCCGTAAAACCCTCCCAAAGCCAATTTTTCTCATGTCCATCAGAGACGACAGGGAAACATTGAAAAACAAACAAACAAATTACCCTTGCATCTTGAAACTTGAATCTTGACCATTTACAATTTGCATGTAATCTCAATCTCCTTTCCCTCCAAACTCCAAACTTGAAATTGCATAAACTGGATAAACTCTTCTCTCTTGATATCAACGAGAAACAACAACAACAACAGCAAAAAATCATGAGCTGGATCCATCAAAAATGTCTAACGTCTAATGTCTAGCCGACAAATAAATTTAAAAAAATGATATATAAATCACCGTCATGCAGCGGTATAAATATAAATGTAAAGTTGATTTGTAGAGACTTAATTCGCAATCATTTATATGGTTAAAGTAAGGACAAGTTTTACCGTCTAAAAATAAACACATTTTCTATTCTCAGCTAATTTACCAACTTTTACAAAATAAGTGCATCGAGTATTGAATATTGAATATGTAGTTTAATCTGTACAATATCCATTCAAATTAAAGCCGTGTTTTCCGTCTTCCGTTTTCGGTGCATAATACATTCTTAAAATGTTCATTTAAAGATTTTACACTCGAGTATAATAATAATATAAGACCTTTGACCAATTTCATAAGTAAAAGCCGAGTAATTTTTAGACAACTAGAGGAACTAGAGGAAAATAGGAGATGGTGAATTCCTTTGGATCAAAGCAACGACTAAGAATCCTTTGATGCACAAAATTCAAATAATACGAATACGAGAACGAAAGAGCAGACTTGATTGAAATAAAAAGAATTTGAATAAATTCCAAAGACTCCAAACTCCAAAGACAATAATATAATATTATTATACGATACATTGAATTCACTAAGAGTTTTGAGTTTCAAGTCCAATAAATTTCACAGCACAAAGCACAATCATTCAAATGAATCTATCCAAAATACAACACAGTACAATTACAATCTGAATATATTATGTTATAACTAGAAAGTGTATATTATATTATATTATGCATATGAGGAGAACAAGTTTTTGCAAAGTTATTTCATTTTCTAGACACTAGAATTTAGACTCTAGCCTCTAGCCTGTGGACATTCTTTATTCCTTGCAAACTACTTTTAGAAGCATACAACATGGACATGTAACAAAAAGTTTAGATTTACATGCAACATATGTACATGTATAATATGAATGGAATAGACCTAGTCGAATAATCGACACGAAACTGTCATGAGCTTTTTGCCTGCCGTTACCTCTGCCACTGCCGCTGGCTTGTGTCATGTGTTTTGCGTATGTAATAATGTGCACAAGCATATTTGATATTTGGTCGTCTCCTAAATCCAAAACATATCTAGAAAAACACCTGACTATTATAACTATGAGTGATGTACTTATCACTGCCTACTGCCTACAACTTTTACATCCTATTTTTAGTACATAGTATAAGTTGTACTATGAAATGACTATTTGTACCGTCTGTCCTCTATCCCATCAGTATCGGTATCGGTATGCAGTATGTACATGAAAATTTAACTGCCTCGGTGTCTTGTCCCAATGAGACTATTAATACGAAATGATGGCTCAGTTTTTCATTGATTTTGATTTCATTTAATTGCAAATACAGATAATCAGAGGCTGAACGATTTCCAATATTCCAATATTCCAATATTTTTCTCCCTTTGTAATTATTAATTATGCAATTTCTGATTGGTGTGCACAGCACTGCCATTTCTACTGATATTTTCTATCCCAGTGCACACTGTAACTGAACAAGACACAAGACAAAGCACTCGAGCTTTTTAATTACACAAGTGGATGACTAAAAATTTTGGTTGAATTCAAGTCAAGTCAGGATGCATTTTTTTTGTTCTTGGTAATGTGAATTCAAGATCCAAGTCCACTCACTCATATGTACAAAATATGAGTAAAAAAGTACATACATGGAGCATAAAGCATACAGATATTCCAAGAAATATCACATGAGTAAAGAATTGAATTGAATTGAATAGAATGTGTAATGAAACGAATTTTGGAGTAAATGATAAGGTTAGATTTTAGATTTGGATCCTCATGAACAAGATCACGATGATCTTGATACTCAATGCTCAATGCTCATGCTCATGATTTTTATGAGATACATAAATGTTAAAAAACGGAGGGATGCCAAAGAAATCCCATAGTCTTTTCCCATTTCCCAGTCTCCATTCTCATTCACTATTCACCATTCAAAGACTAGAAAGTAGGACTGGATCCAAGTTCAAATTCCAAAGCCCAAAGTTCAAAACCACGTCAAAGGATGAAAGGATGAAGAGAAAGTCTAAAATACACACACTAAAATATGGAGATGGAGTAAGAACACCCATCAAGTATAGAGTATAAAGTAAAAGAACCACCACGTCTCCTCTTTCAACTCTTTTACCAAGCACAAGGCTCAAAGCTCAAGTTCCTACATCATAATATGGAATATGGACAAATGGGAGATTCAACTGTGTACTAGAAACTCCAAACTCCAAACTACATGAAATACTGCCCCTTTTTCTCCATATCCATAGTCCATACTCCATACTCGGTGTGTTGTGTATAGTGTGTAAACTCGCACTCTCTCCATTTCTCTCTCCTCATTATTTTGTACGTGCTCCAATTAAAATAATATCTACATAATGCATGACGTTGTATGTTGTATTTTGTATGCTGTACTTGGTACAGTACAAAGTAGACAATCCTAATACTAGTACTAATACACACCCAAGTAAATGGAAATGAAATATATGGCGGTAGCAGCAGTAAGATTTCTCTGTACTCCATCTCTCTTTCCCTTCCTCTTTCATACCTTTTCAATTCCCATTTTCCATCCAGACCAAAGCAAAGGTACATAAAATGGTAGGTACACAATACGCAATACACACGAGAGTCATGATAATAAGAATAATGATGATGATGAGAATAATTAATTTGACTACATTCAAACATAATTATGGACTACAGAATGGATTATGACTAAACTGATTATTACACATGGAAACGTCATGAGGCCATGACCACATAATGCATTATGTACGTGTTCAGTGCCCAGTGTTTCTGCATGCATAGATATTTATGGATTAAATCAATTACAATGGAAATTCCTACAGTGTCAAATCTAAAGTGTACTGCAGATTGCTGATTTACATATATTTCATATAATTATCTATCATCTATTCCCGACTTCTTATAAGCTACAACTGTAAACTGTAGATTTTAGATTGTAGACTCTAGACTGTAAACTGTAGGTGATAATATTACTTGAGAATCTTTTATATTTGCATAATATTCTACTTTGAACTTTGAACCTTTGTACATATTTTGCATAATCTTTTCATTTAATTATGGATGAGATTTCAAAATTTAATAAAGTGTGGTGATGATGGAAGATGGGACCAATAATAAGTGGAAGGAAGAAGAAATAACGAAGCTCGGTAGGTAACTTGAGTTTGAGTATTGAGGGTTGAGTAGACAATGTGAAATGTACAATGTACAATATTATTAAGGTCATGAGCATCCCTTTTCCGAATATCCGTTTGTTTTATTTTATTTTGTTTTGTTTAATTAAGGTTCGAAATTTGAAGGATAACTTTGTTATGTGAATGAAAATTCTACCTGCAAAAACATGCAATTCAGTTTAATTCAATTCAATTTAGTGCAATCATATCGTATCATATATCATGTTATATTATATTATATCAAGTTTCTACAATATCCAATATAAATATACAGTAAAGATTATTGAATACAACAGCGTTGTACTAAAATTTCCTCCATTCCATTTTTCTGCGAGTAAACAAAACACGAAACGTGAGACATGGTGAAACCGAAAGATTACAAGATTAAAGGGTTTTCTGTACTATCATTCACCATTCTTCATTCTTTATTAACTATTAATATTGCACAGAGCTAAATTGTTAACACGAGATACTTTTAATTTTACATCTGCATCTACAATCTACAAATATCTGTCCTTTATTCTTAAATCCATGAGACTTTTCCCATTTTGTTATGTAATATCACGAGAAAATCTTTCAGCCTGGATTGCGCACTACACCAAATCTGGTTCCGAATCCAAATCCGAATCCAAATACCGATGCATTGACAATTGTCAATCTTTTCACTTCAAAGCATGTCAGCAGAAATTGGGAATCAGAAATCCGAAATCAGAGATAGACACGCGCTCACCTGAGTTGAGTTGAGCTGAAATGTGTGACATTGAAGAGGAAAGAAGGATTACACAAGAAGAGGAAGAAAGAAAGAAAAAAGTCTGTTGGATATTTTCCTCCTTCTTCCTTCTTCGTCATCAAAATACAAAATACACACAATAATCATATTCTCATGAATGTAGAACAAATCTTTCAACCAAATCTAACGACAGTACATGATCCGACTTGTTCATAATATCAGTAAATCTCAAAGCTCAAATCTCAAATCTCAATACTCAAGTCTCAAGTCTCAAATTATATACATGCCGAATATAGACGTAGAAGAAAAAAACTAAAGAAAACCAAAAATCCTGATTCCCCTGTAATCTTTATCATTCTCTTATTTTTAGATCCACTTGTCTTGTCTTGTCTTGTCTTCCTCAATCTACGATCTACCATCTAAAATCTACAAGAGGTCTCTCTCTCTCCCGCTATCTTTTACCTTTAATCTTTTTTGTACACGCCTGGTTTGGACTTGGACTGGCAACAAATCTTAAATCTTCCCATGCTTAAACACACACTCTCTCACACACACGCTCACTTTCTCATGCATGTGCATAAGACATACGTTTCTTTGAAATGTACAAGAACAAGGACTAAATTCAAGACTCAAGACTCCAGATTCAAGATTCAAGACTCAAGACTCGACACACGCTCAAAGAAGGAAACCAAACTATCTGAAATCGAGAATGTAGAATGTAGACTGTAGACAAAAGGTAGAGAGCAGCGAGAAAGGAAGAGAAAGGAAGACAAACGCGCACATGAACAATGTACATTCTACATATTCCCTTTTGACTTTTACCTATCTATTTTTCTCTCCAAGTTACACTCAAAGTACACACAAAGAAAACGGATTTATATTACGTATACATTATACATCCGACATATGTACACTGTACAATGTACATGGAGAATAGAGAATCTTGGATGAAAAACAAGTTTAGAGTTGAGAGTCGAAAGTCGAGAGTACAGTATTCAGTAGACAGAGGAGAAAGGAGAAAATAGACAGAGCCCTAAAACCGAAACCGTATGAAAAAGACACCAAGGAAACAGAGGAGAAAGATTGAAGAAACTTCAACCCGACCATCTAAATTCTTTACACACACACACCACACACATGACTTTTAGACTTTATAACAATATAAAATAATATAATGTACTATAATATAATGCAAAATGTAATGCAGTTAGGTCTAACATATTTCTGTGTGTTCGTGATGAAAGTGCCTTTCCCGTTTTTTCCACTGTAAACTGTAACTACTTCCTTTTTACTTTTTACCGGGGTACTATGTACTATCAAATTCAAACTCTAAACTCTAAACTGCAAACCTCTGAACTCTGAACGCTGAATATGAAGCCAGAGTCAAAACCAGAATCAGAACCACAACCAAACCAGAGCAGACAAAGAGGTAAAAGGTAAAAGGACAATGGAGTAGTTATATTGACAGAGAAGAAAAGAAAACGTATTCTTGGGTTTGTCTTGATTTGGCTTGGCCAGGAAAATGTACGTGGACAATCTATTCAACCCTAAACAATTGAAAAGAAAAGAGAAATGGGATAGCGATAAATTCCTATCAAACGTGTAATCAAAATATGGAATGAGGAACAGCCAAACACTCAAAGTACAACACAATACAAAGCCATGGAATAAAACGAAAAAGGACCACCATAATTCCCACAGTTTATAAAACAATTACTTTGAATATTATTATAATAATAATAATTATTATTATGCAATTATAATAACAATTATTGTTATTGCTATTATTCTACACTGGTACTCTAGACTCTAGACTCTAGATTCTACATCACAATATGTACAATGTGCAATTTACAGTGTACATGCAACAATTTCTTGCTATTCCTTTTGCTGACCTCTAACAATAACAATAATGATAATGATTATAATAATTAGCATTTACATTGTACATTGTACAATGTACAGCGAAAATCGAGAATTGCGAATTGAGGCTGGTAGTTGGCGGTTGGTAGCAGCTGGAACATGGACATTGGATTTTTCTTCTCCTGATTTCTACGTCCTGTTTGTAAGTACATCACCCAAAAAAGTCAACATATGGAACATGGAACGTTGAACATACAATGACCAGTCCTATCCAATTTTTTATTCACTAAAAAACATAATTAATCGGATGGGTGTGGGATTTCCATGATCCATGATCCACGAATGATGATGAATGATGAATCGGGAGAAAGAGAGGGAAAATTTCAAAAAGACTGGACAAAGAATATCGATATCGATAACGATGAGGATAAAGTGGTGGATAAAAAATAACGTATGGGAGGAATTCCGCAACACGTTCCCTGTCAATGATCATTTATAACATAAAAGTACCGGAGTACACATAAACAAACACAAAGCCCCTTTTATTCAAACTTGATACTGTATTTTGCATCATGTATGATGGATAGAGCACAGCCCACGGTAGACACTAGTCACTAGACTCTAGAATCTAGATTCTAGACAGTAGAATCTAGACACATTTTACAACATGGAAAAAGTGAATAACTTGGAAAGTTGCAGGTTGGAAACAAGGGTAAGAGTAAGCACCGAATGTTATATTTGATATTATATCCTATATTTTCTCTCCTTCCGCCATTTGAGGATCAATGGACTTTTTCTCCATTGTACAACGACTGCTTTCTGTATTCTGTATTTACACATATCTATAGATATACATCTACCTTTGGATTGTCTGTAGACTGTATACTGTAGGCTCTAGACTCTAGACTGTAGGACGGACGACTATTACATTGAAATACAGTAGAGAAGGAGAGAAAGATACATTACAGTATACTGGGTTGAAAAACGTTGAGCGTTGAACATGCAACACAATTTGCTCCCCCATGTCCCGTTTCATGAGAAATATCAAATCAATGTACATTTTATACTCTATATTCTACACTGTACATATGATGAGTCTTTTACGTAAAAAAGAAAGGATTGGATAAGCAAACTCAATACTTGATACTCCCTACTCTGTGTGAATTGTGAATGCATCATCAGTGAAAGTATGCATGATACGATTATTATCCTATCGTATCGTACGATATAATATTACGGCTGAGAGCTGAGATATACGATTTTCTCAGTTTATTGTGTATTTTGAACGTAGTTCGTATACCGTTTATCGTCTATCTAAAATATCTACGTTTTATACATACAAACCCGTATCTATGGTATGTGTGCAATATACTTTCATAAACGATCGTACTTGAGTCAAACTGGAGCAACAACAAGAGCAGGAGCAGGAGGAGGAGGAACGTTTCGTTTCGTTTTTCCTTCGTGCAATGCAGCGACTGTGTGTTGTATGTTGTGTGTGTCTGTGTTGACTACCACTATCTTGCTCTTTTGTTTGCATGCATATAAATTCATAATAATTTACAAAACTATACACTATACAGTATACAGTGAACAGAGCTCGCAACCAACCAACCAACAACTAACTCAACTCAACTCAGTGGATACTTGGATACCAACTAGAACCACTAGCAAACGGACAAAAACTACTGAAAAGAATACCAAGTACAATGTCCATGTACAATGTACAAAAAATATAGAATGGAAAGAACGCGAGAGAAAGAAAGCGGGAGATAGAAAAACAACGTATAATATGTTGACGTGTAAAACAGATATAAATAAATGAAAATTGCGGCTCTTTTGACGTGCATTTCAACAGTGCACAAGACTCAAAAGTCAAGACTCAAGTCACAAGACATTTCCAAACATTATTTTTTTGCTAGTATTGTCATGCTCTGGACTCTAGACGTTGTACATTGTACACTTGGCATTTGACTCTCAAGTCTAAATTCTAAAGTTGAGCTGTCGTGTGTCATGACTATTGACTACACAAAATTCTGTGCACTGTACAAGTTTTTTTGGTTTGGAGTTCCGAGTTTGGATTGCAGCTAATTTCTAATTTCTGATTTCAATGTCTATAAATTCTGGAGTCTGGAGATGTCTTGAAACTGTCTCGCTCAAACCTCAAACCCACCCAGAAAATACGACAAGTATGCAAATCTCAAATCTGTTTTAGCTCTCAACTTTTAGGAGACAAAAAAAACAAGAAAAGAACCATATTATATTAACCACTAGCACAAATAAGGAAAAAGGAACAAGTGTTAGACAGTATAATGGAATAGACAAATTACATTAAAAAATGCATGTACATTGTACATGCATACGTTTATATCTATATCTATATATATTTGATACGTCTACATTCTAGATTCTAGAATCTAGATTCAAGATAAATACATTCAACATGATGCATAATGTGCATGTCAGAGACTCGTCTCTCGTTTGTGAAAAACAGACGGACAGAGCTTAGCTTAGCTTAGTTGTACTCACAACTCACAACTCTCTTGTCAGTGGTATCAAATAGAATTGAGTACAAGTAAAAGTAGATGGTTGCAAGTTGCTGGCTTCCTTTGATTTTCCATTTATCTCTGTCTAATTTTGCTTTCTTACTCATCCACTCCACTCACTATCTCACTATCCCACTAACTCACGCGTGCTTTCTTCAGTCCTTTCTCCTTTCCCTGTTCCTTATTTCTTATTAGCTCCGTATATAAAACATAAATATACGCTTCTTTCTCTTTCCTTTCCTTTGGTCTGGTCTGTTTTGGTTTGGTTTGGTATCTGTTATCTCATGTATCTTTTGACGGAAGAAGAGAGTAGAGCAATAATAATTACTTGTGAAAATAATATTATACATGTAGACTGTAAACTATGAAATCAACTGTACTTTGTACTCACTACTCACTACCCGAGCATTAAAAGATTTAGAATGTATAATGTACACTATACAATATATATATAATATACAGAGGACAAATGTCTCTCTCATCATTGATGAGGTTTATTCATTCTGTCTTATCTTCCCATTTTTCCACACACCAAATCTAACCACATAAAAATTACGTGGTTGGTTCGTGGTTCGTATACAGTTCGTAGTACGCAGCACCCATGTTACAGTTATACCCAAGAAAGAAAAAGAAAACAAATGGATACTATTAGTCAAAAAGACTATCATAAAGCATATCTCGGCAACGTAATGAAAAAAAAACAGGCGGGCATAATAAAAGTAATGGAAAGATATTACTATTCCTATTCATGTTACTATTATTATTATTATTTTTATTATTATCCATCGCCTCCCTTCTACTCATGAAAATATTGTATATTGTATATTGTAATTTTACAAGAATTTGACTAATATTCTGCTATTACTTCCTACTTTTTAATATCTAATATCTATAGTACAATTGTAATATCCTTTGTAGCGAAAAAAGGAGGCTTCACTTAAAATACAAAGGCCCACAATAGTAATCATAAGTGGTTGCATTTCTCATTCTCTAGTAATTGCTCTCTTTTATCTAATGCTTCCCGTCCAAATTCCAAATCCAATGGAATCCAAAACCCAACCATTAAAAATATTATCTAGCATCTAGCATCTACAATCTAGAACCTAAAACAAAGAGCTATTAACACTGAAATGATACAATAAAAATAAAATATTTTTAATCCTTGTATGATAAAAAATAACAACTGGAATTTATCCATCTTGATTCTTGATAAAAATATTTTAGACTCTCCTCAGCGCCTTGTTAAAAGTTAAAGCTTTAGGAAGAAATTCGATTGAAAGATAACATGAACAATATAATGTAAAACGACAGGTTCAATTTCTTTAGGAGGGAATTGTAAAATCAAACAGGCTAAAAAATACTGGCAGACTTGAAAAAAAACAATTCCTTTAAAAACCCCAGGTGAAATTTAATAATAGTAATAAAAATAATAAATATTATTATTTTTATTATTATATAGTCAACAGTTTTACAAAATTCAAAACTGTTTTCCACTTGCAAGTATTTGCTCATTGCTCATTCCTTTGAAACTTGTTTGAACACTTGTTTGTTTGTTCACATAAAATAAAATGTAGGTCACAAGTGTGGTCCATACATATTTTTTTTACAGCATGACCACATGTGAGACCAAAATATAAATAAGTACAACATGTATACTGTACATTGTAAATACATACGGGAATCTACAGTACACACAATAAACAGCACACAGTGTACAACGAACAACACATGTTGACCATAAACCATAACGCTCATGTAAATTTGTAGATTGTACAAAGATTATCGCGGTAGAAGCAACAATGTTTTACCCTTCTCAATTTAACATTGAATAAAAACCACGAGAAAGATGAAAACTCTTTTCTGTTCTATCAAAGTTGGAAATTATTTTTTGCACATGAGTGATCAATAAAATGGATTTGGATGTAACATTTGACATTTGACATACCGTGATGGTTATCCGTGTCTTAAAGTTGACTACAGGAATGTAGAAGAAGGGTCACCATGTAGTAGACTTCCACTACTGAAACTACTGAAGAATTGTATAAACTATTTGTAATATGACGTGAAGATGAAGCACTTCGAAGCATACTAATGGTAATAATTATTTATTATTTGCATACATCAATTATTTTTTTATTTTATTAAGTTGCCGTAAAAGCGAAATGTAAGTTGATTGATTATTATTATTATTACTTGAGTAAAATGGCGTAGATTATTATTATTATTATTTTTATTTATTTAGATAATGATAATACATATGCGAACAGCAGGATTAAACTGACTTGATTTTTTTATTCTTGATTTCTTGATTTAAAGTGATGAGTAGAGGAGGGAGGGAAAGCGATATCATACAAAGAGAAATTGATCTCCAAAATGGACTTCAAGTACAACAATTATTATTTATGATGATATTTGATTATTATTACTATATTGTTATTTATAAAATGGATATTTCTAAATTTTTTTATATGATAATTGTTTTGTTTATTATTATTTTTTTAAACTAATAATCCTGATTGTATGGCTCTTCTAATCTATTCAGTCATTGGTAGATATAATAAATGGATATCAATCATCTTACTGTTAGTTGTTTTTAGTCATATATTTTTATTCAGATTTTGAAAATTGAATGGTTCAAAATTCAAAGTGTAGTTTGTAGTTTGTAGCTGATAAAGAATATAACGAATACAATTAATGATGCCTCTACTATATCGATAACATTCAACTAGTTCTAATTTCTATGTCTAGGCTACGACTTAATATTGAGGGTTTCCAACCCTACACTAATTACGCTAATAATTGTTTTCTTAATGATGATGATTATATTTCTCCTACTTTACTATGTACTAGAAATACAAGTCCAAGTCGATAACGGAATCCAAGTCACAAACAAAATCGTTGTCCATGTCTGATGCCTCAATATGACATTTATTATAGTATATTATTATTATTATTATTATTATTATTATTCTGTATTTGGGTTGTGATTATTATGATAATAATTATTATTTCTACTGTTTTATTAACTGTTGATTGATGATAAATATTTCGTCGTTGTGATTATTATTATTATTATTTTTTGTATTTTGTAGAAAGAAGAATGATTGCCTCTTTTTGATTCAAGATACTAGATTCAAGATGTATACATTTGTTACCTCTTCTCATCACACATCACACACTTATGACTTAGAAATTACAAACTATTCGTCTTCTTAATTTTTTCCTATCCACTCCTCTTCGTCCTATCACACACACAAGTGCACAACAAACAGTAACAACAAGGACAACGAAAAGAGCAACAACAAGAAGGAATTTTTCGTTCACTTGCCCCCACGGAGCATTTCCGCACCCTTCCACTTTCAGTTCCAGTTTCAATTTTTTTTCCTTTTATTTCTATTCCAATCCTCACTGTCCTTCTTCTGCTTCTTATTCTTCTACCACTATAACTGTTTATTGTTTACTGTTCCTCCTGCTATTACCAAATAGGTTGATGGTAAGTAAATGTGTCAACTAAAAAAAGAAAATCCAAATCCAAACTCTTTCTCCAAAAGAATCCAAACTAGTAGTGGTAATAGAGGAGTACGAGTACGAGTTCGAGTACGAATACGATAACGTTAACGATAGTAATACAAGTTCAAGTAAGTTGAAGAGTCGTCTAGCCTAGCCTAGGTTGTGCCGAATCTTCCTCCTTTCCTCTCTCTCTCTCTCTGTCTCTCGTTCTCTCTCTTACTTTTTCTTCTTCAAATGTGGAATCCCTTTCTCTCTCTTTCTCCTTTTGGAATATTAGCAAGCAGCAAGGAGCAAGGAAGGGAGTATGTAATACAAGTGTATATGTAGAGAGTCATATGTACGTACGTATGTTTGTGAAATTTCTTTCTCATACCTAGCTCAAACCGAACCATACCATACCATACTAACAGCTAGCTAGTGAGCGAGCCAACCAAACCAAACCAACCAACCAGCCAATATGTGTAGTACTTTTCTCATTCTTTTTCACTGTATATTATATTACTTATGCTATTATACACATGTGACTTGTGCCTACATTTCTCATTTTCATTTCCCTATGCATTATTACAGCTGTAGGTCTACCAGAATCCAGAATCCAGAAAGTAGAAACTAGAATCTAGAGTCTAGAATCTAGCATGTAAAATTTAGTATTGGTATGTACAATGTACAGTTTACAATGTATGCTCATCTATCTACAAGTTTTATACATTTTACACGTAGGCATGTATGGTATGAATATCCGAATATCACGAGTATATTGTACAGTTGTACACTAGGTCTCTGCCATTCCTCTTGCTTTTCCTTCTTTCTCTGGCTCTTTCTCTTTTTCCTTTTCCTTTCTTGCTATGTTATTCTCTATTCTCTAGCTTCTCGAGCCTCTCTAGCCTTTTCGTCATCATACACGTAAAACTCTATGTTCAACTGTTTAATGCGGCATACAGAAGAAGAGGAAGAGAGAGAGAGCCGAGTGGAGTCTCGGTCGTCGGTCTGCGCAAAATTTAGGTTTTGGGTTTTAGGTCAATTTTGCGCCGCTCAATATCGCCTTCACGTAGAAAGAAATCGATTCTTGTTCTTGTTCTCTAGTCTCCAGCCATTTCATTTCGTACAGTATACAGAATACCGAATACCGAATAAAATATACAGCTCAGGACAGAGTACAGGGTACAGAATACAGTACAACACTGTAGACTAGTGACTCGAGACTCTTTCTCTCTCTCTCTTTCCTTCAACCGTCTCGTGCTCACTAACCCGCTTGTGTCCTCCTTTAGCTCTTTCCACGGCGTGTGCTCTTCCATTCTCCCCTTCTCACTCACTCACTTCTTTTTTGCCATATAACTCGGCTCAACTCGCATATAGAGTAAAGAGTATAGAATATAGAATATATAGTGTATGTGTAATACATATGTATGTATGTATGTATGTATGTACCTGTATTTACCAAAGATATACAATATAAAAGGTATGATATAAAGTATTACGAAATAAGCATGACATGTACAATATAAGATATAAGGTACAGTAAAATGTACATGCGTATACTTATACTTATATTTATATTCTTGTTTCTTGTGCAAATATCTACATTGAACTTTATACATGTAAATGCATATATAATATATAGTATATAGTTTATAGTCTCGAGTATATGCACGTACAGAGTTCAAAGCAGATGTATTGCATTCTATTCATCCAGTCTACTTCTACTTGTACTTGTCGACTACTTTGAACACTCCTCGAGAGTTATCTTAGCAAAAACTTGTCTCGGGTTTCTCTCCATCTCCTTCATTCTGTGTGTGAATGTGAATGCGAATGCATGTCTATACGTTATATGCATGTATGCATGTAAGAGTGTCTGCCTTTCTCCTTTCTCTCTCTCTCTCTCTCCACATTCTCTTGCTCCTGACTGTTGCTAGTTGAGTGAACTCGCCTGTGCTCGAGTTGGAGTTTGAGTTCCAGCTCCTGCTCTACACCGTACTTTCGCCTTCCCTCGTTGCTTACGTGTACGTTTTCAACTCGGAACTCTCGAGTCGGGAGTGTAGAGTCTGGAGTGTTCTCTGCTCCACCAAACGTAAGTCAAATGGAATTGAAATCTCCTTGGAGTGGAATTTCTTCAACCTTTCACCGTGCAGGTGCCGACACTTCCAGAATCTAGAATCCAGAACCCAAGAGAGGCTGCCCGCCCAAAACCGAAGCCAAGCACCCTCTTGAAACGAAAAATAGAAGCTAGAAGCTAGAGCTCATTCTAATTCCACCTTTCTCCAACGGAGAACGTGGCGTTACAAGGAAACGCTGTAGTTCTTGTGGCTCAAGAATTTACCTTCTTCCATAATATTCTCTCAGTGTCTTTCACTAAAACGTACAATGTAAATACAATGGCCACAGAATTGTACTTTCTCTCATTTTACAACTTGTCACATAGTGGTAATTTGTTACTGTATGAAAAATGAAAAGTAATTCTAATATTAAATATGGTTTCAATTTCAATTTCTTTTCCTTTTTGCATTTTCATCCGTCAACTAATCCGCTTAACATTTTATGTACATGTGATTCTGTGCAAGTTATATTATACGTTGTGCATCCCGTTAAAACTAAATTAAGGAATTCATTTTTTTTTCAAAAAGACTTTGAAACTTTCCCCATTTCCCATACTTTCCCTGTCTTTCTTCCAGTTTCCAGTTGTTCGTAGACCGAGTGTCTTTCGTACATGTGAAATGTGCGCCTAGTCTAAATTTACTCGGACATCTTATGACGGTGTGAATCCATTCCAAATTCTAAACTCTAAACTCTAAGCTCCAAACTACAGATATCCAACAGCCCGGAGGTCAAAAAGTTTGAGTAGTATGAAACATGGGACTGGAGACTCGAGACTGGATAGATGATATAAAGAATAAAACTAGCTGGAACATTTTTTTGTACGTGAGAAACTAATATATTGACTCAAGTTTTTTTATTCGAGTAATTTACAAGTTCTAGCCGGGTGCATGTAAACTTGATGTGTGATCAAAGGTCATTAGAAATTCATTACTTAATCCACTATCCAAGGTTCAAGATCCCAGGCAAGTGTTGTGCACAGTGCACAGTCAGTCAGTAGTGAGTAGTTAGGCTTAAAACTTACATAGAACTTTGTGCTCAATTCTCACTTTGTTCACTCTCACAAGTATTCATCTTCCCACACCTACACTCCGAATCCGTATCCGAATCCGAATAATATTCAATACTCAGCTACACATGCAAGTAGGTAAAATGAAGTGCGTACACCATAAATTAATCCCACTACACGCACAAGCACACGCACATAAACACGTAGATATTAGATATTAGACCGGAGATGGATGTTTTCATTTCCCTTCACCACAGGCACATGTTTTATAGCGCTTTAACCTCAAAAATGTAGGAGGTAGGATAGGATCTGAATGTAGAATGTGCGTAATACACTACAAAATTACAGAGGGCAAACGCAAGGCATTGTACAAAAATGTCAGATGTCGGAACAAGAATTATTATAAGTCAAGGATCAAGGATCAAGCATCAAGGCTCAAGGAGCATAAAACTCTCTTAATCTCGTCAAAGTGCACCTATCCATCCCAAATTGAAATTAAACAGTGTAAATGATATACCTTCTGAATTATGTACAATGTACAATGTACATTTTATAGTGTGCAAAGCTCCAAATTCCTACCCATGCTTTTCCCACTCTGCTCTTTTTAACTTAAAATAATGGTGAGGGAAACGAGGTCAAAAAAATAATAATACTTGTTCACAAATCAGAAACAACCAGGAGAAAAAAATGTGTCGGGTTATTCAGCATTTAAGGAATGGGAATTTGGAAATTTGGAAATTGAAAATCTACTTGAACTCAACATTTGTTTTCTTCAGACTTATACAGTAAACGTCCTTCACTCTTGTCATGGTTTTTTACCTGTACAAAAGTACCAGTGAGGACGAGGGTATGTCTAAAAGGGAGGTGGAGATGGTTTTGTAGCTTTTCTCTTGTCTCCGGAGTGGGGCTGTAGCCGGTGGAGAATGAATAATAAGTATGTATTTGGCAAGTTTATGGGTTCTGTGTGAATTACTACCCTGAAAGCTGAATTATGTGAGACAAACTGGAGACTGGAAAGTCGAGACTCGAGACTCGAGACTAGCCTCCATATTTACTACACATGTCTTATAAATATGCAGAATGCACAGGCAAAACATCTCGTCCTTCTTCTACCGGAATAATGGACAAAGTGCACATAGATTGGATATTGGAGAGATGCCAGTCAATAAGTAACTTTCCACTCGCACGCCATATTCAAACATGCACAGGGTACAATGTACAACATAGTTCATAGTTCATAGTCCAACATCCAACAGTTTGGTTACAAAGAAAACAACCTTTTTTGAATACTCGAATATACTCGAATATACCGTATTGGGTATTTGGAATTCAGAAATAGGATAGAAATAGCTAATTCAAAAAGAACAAACCCAAAAATACCGAGTATCAAAGATACCATTTCATTGAATCCAAAATCCTATCTATTCAGCTTTGAGTTTATGTATAGCTTTTCAAAATGAAAAAAGAAAAGGAAAATAATCCATATTTTCTCTTTTTTTCCTACACGTACCTCCCAATACTTATTTTTCCTCAATTTCCCCCTCCTCCTCCTTCGTCTCCACCTCTTTCTCTTTCTTCCCTTTCCATTCCATTCCAAGTTCCAAGGTAATACCATTATCACCCCTTCTTTTCTGGAATAATTTATAATTTTACATGAAAGTGAAGGCGAAACAGAGACCAGAGTATCTATAAACATTAAACATGTACACCAACAACGCCACATTTATTTATTTCCACCAGCATACCTATACAGTGTGCACATGTAGGTCACCACTCTTGAAGCTCGAATACTCCGAGTTACCCGAAATGTTCTATTATTATAACAAGCAAAAAAGGGAAATTTGCCAGACTCATGGCTCATGGATGATAATATAAGCACATGGAACTTGCTTGTTTTGTTCTTAGACAAATAGGATAGAGTGGAAGAGCGTGAATCCTTCAAAACTCCAAAGCCTCTTACATCTTCCTCCAAATTTCAAATTTCAAATCAAACTCATCAAGTGAGCTGGAGCATGCAAAATGCAAAAGGCAAAGAATGACAGGTAAAAAAGTGAAAGAGGAAATCACAGGAAAATAATACGAGTAAAGACTAAAGAGGGAAAATGAGGTTAAAGACATCCACCCATCCACACACTCACCTTTCACCAACCAAGTAATGGGAATCATTTTTGTCTTTGGTGTACAAAAATGAGCGAGAGAGAACAGGAATGAGCATCTCCAAAATGTAATTTTTTCACTCCCTTTCCCATCTTAAAATATTCAAATCTTATTTCCAAGAATAGAGAATGGAGAATGGAGAACGGCGAATGAAGAATCCAGACCCTATTATTACACATTTGACGTGATACAATGTACAATGTACAGACTAGAGACAGCGGAAAATTGTATTACAATTTACAGTGCATAAATGAACGAATCCAGAATCCAGCTCATTTACATAGCTGGCATAGTTTGTAGTTTGTAGTTTGACACGGATAATTTACACATGTATCATACATAAAAATGTAGACAAATGTACAAAAAGTCATCATCATCAGAGTCAAGAAGAATGCAAAGTTTTAAATTTTGCACAAAGTATTACACCATTTGGATGAGCAAAAATTGTGCAAGCAAAAGGAAAAGCAAGGAACATGATAATAAAATCATTCTGGTCCAAAGTCCAAATTCCAACGAAACCTGAACTGCATCCTGCATTTCTGTGAATCATAGTGAAAGTTTCTTTGAGAATGAAATAATACTTGAAAAGGCTACTTGTAATTTACAAGAGTCGTAGTTTACAATCCACAGTGGACGGAGAACCATGAGCATTACAAAGGATTTTCTTTTCTCCCCTAAAATGAACACACACTACACCTTGAGGAACAGTACCTTGAAAATCTATTATACCAAATACGAGGCTATACAAAATAATATCATTTATGCTCAATGCTCATCGTTACCTTTTATTACATATCTTATTCAGAACATTGAGATTCTAGAGTCTAGAATCTAGAATTTACTTAGAATTGAGAAATGGGACGAAACGATGAGGAAAGTGAAAGTCCATCTCTCCACTATCCAGTGTGTATTAGTACAAATGTAGGAAAACTGAACATTGAACGTGCTCAACGGCAGACTGTCTAATGTCTAATGTATAATGTCTAATCGTAAGCGCTATGAACATCCACTTCATGGACATTTTACATTTGCTCACTCGGCCAAATATTGTTTTTTAAGCCTCTGTAAAAGCTAGATGGCTGCATTTCAAAAACATAATACGTAATCCACGTGCTAAAGGCTACTGGTCTAATAGTAAATAGGTAAAAAAATAAATAAACGCTGCAAAATCAGTCTCTGGAAGCCAAAGCTTAGTAAAAAAAGGAAATCGGACAGGATGAACCATTACGAAAATTTTTATGCAGGTTGTAACTGTAATTACACAAACGGCTTTTTCCGGAGTGTGCATGTAATAGATACAGCAGTAAAAGGAGTAAAATTGCCACATTTTCTTTAGTATTAGAGCTGAGAACGCCCACGTTTGTATTTTTATTTTTAATACGCATTTAAGAAACTACTGTTTGTACTTTTTGTTTAACAAAAATGTAATCCACAGGCTTAAAATTTAAAGCATGCTCAATGCTCAATGTTCATAAAACATCAACTACAGTAAAATCCCCGCTATTCTCTAAGACGTGTTTCTGTACTCTTTATTAGCATTCTTTTTACATTTAAGTTTCAAATTTCAAGTACGTTTTGAAATTGTACATCAATCTCTAAAAAAAGTAACTATTTTAATTTATTTAATTTGGGTACTTGAACTTGGGTACACTAGAATTTTGAGGTATAAAAAATAAGAGTGAAACATTTTTTGCCATTGGGGTCCTTTAAAAAATTAAAAATAATAATAATAATTTTTTATCTGATAAACTATAAATTGTTAAGGAGTTGAAACGATTTCCTATATTATATTATATTTTACATTGCAAAGTACAATGAAAAAAGAGAAGACGATAGGTACACAAGAAAAGTCCAAAACAAAGAAAACTTGAGCCATGTGTTCCAGAGTTCAGCGTTCAGAGGACTTGGTACTTGATAAAATGTAATATGTATAATGAAACAAAGGGACAAAATACAAAATAGAATGGAATTTTAAAGAAAGAGTCAAAGTTCATCATTTTAAACAAAAGAAACAAGTTGAGCTCGTGAGAATTACAGCTTCAGGAAAAATAATAGACAACAGAAACTCTATAAATAAAATTCGTATACAGAGTACATACATGTACAATGTATATATATGTATATATGTATATATTTGACAAAGAAGCTGAAAGAAAAGTGGAGTATGGAGTATCACTAGAAAACCACTCAAAATCTGGAGAAAATGCATTGCACACACCGACAACCGACAACAAACTACTGACAACCGACACCAACGAGAGAAAACAAAACTGCCAAAGGAAATTCTATAAATTTTATTATATTACACTTATCTCTAATAAAGTGTTCACAATAGTTTATTATTTATCATTATCATCATTTGCTTTTACTTGTTTCTTCACTTCTCTTGTTTGTTGCTATTTTATTCAGTTTTTGGGTTCAAAATTCAAAAGGTTCTAGATTGTAGGCTGTAGACTGTAGACTGTAGAGCTTCAGGACGATGACGATTCTCATTTCGTTTCAACAGGAACAACAACCAGATGAAAAAGGAAACTCTCTCTCTTCGCCATACATTTAAATGTTCAAAGTTGTTTGAAAATGAACACTGTTCAATTTTCACTCTATACTCTATACTCCATACTCAATACTGATGATGTTATTATATTCTATTGTTTTCATAAAAAGGACTTTAGTATTCAACTACGAGTATATTATAAATGAACGTCTATCTCCTGTCTGATGTACATACGTTTGAATTTGGATAGAGAGAACAAAGAGTATAGGATACATAATACATAATGAATAGTGTGATTATAACATGACAAAAACCCAATTGTTGTACATGATTCCTTTAAAATGTGAGACTTGTCTCTAATGAAAACACGAGCGTGCTCATGATTATGATTATGATGACAATGTATACAGTATACAGTATTTCTTTGTATATCCACGCTGAAATTAGACATTATATAGGTCTTCATCTCTAAAATTCCGTCTCCTTTCAGTTTGTGTACTGTGTCTGAGGAAATGAAAGAGAAACAGAGAGAGAGAGAGAAAAAGAGTGAGTGAAAGGACAAGTTTATGGAAAGTCCTCAAGCTTCATGATCATCATGATTCCAATATCAGGATGAAACAAGAGTAAGAGCAAGAGCAAGAGAAAGTAATGAGAGACGGAGAAAGGGAGATGAACTCCAAATCCTTCTCTCGTCTCAGCTCAGCTCACTTGAAAGCCATTTGCCATTTGTTAGAGGACCACCACCACCAACGAGTGCAGAGTTGACTTTGAAATATAAAAGCATGTCTTTCAGCTCTATAAGGAATAACGAGCAAAGCGTAATAGACCAAAACACAGTCTATGCATTTACACACATAACAAAGTGATGCTGTTTGTACTTGAAAATAAAGGAATGTCTGCCACTCGGATTTTAATGAGTGCACACAAACAAATGGACTGTCTGTCATCTCACGTCTACAGTCTGCAGCTGTGGCTACGCATTATTTTACTATTTATTATTTTTACTGTCAATCAGTTGGAGCAAGAGGACTTGCAGATGCAGATGGAAAATCCCATCAACTAAATAATAATAATACTTGATCAAGTTGATCCCCAAGAGCTAATCTCAACAAGAAATGTATTTGTAACCATCTGATTGTTTAATTAAAAACCTGTGCCCTCTTCCCACTTTTCTTTACTACCTCAAATCTTAAATCTCAAATGAAATTAAGAGCTCTGTAAACTTTTCAATTAAATAATCCAAAGGTAGGGAAGAAAATAATGTTCTAAACATGTTCACACATCCACAATGTACATTTACTCATTACTATTTTAAATAATAATCAACTTGAAATTTACAGTCTTAATTAACTAAACTACAATTTTATTTTATTTTTCTATAATATTCTTGTGTATTCTATTTTTGGGTTTAAAATCTCCTATCTCATGATTTCCTTTGCACAGCTTCATCGTTTCATTGCTTATTGCTTATAGTCTGCAATCACATTTACATGGTAAATAATGGATAAACTACAAGAACTCAACAGATTCGTAATTCGTAGAAATATTACAAGTGTGTAATGTGAGTACCTGTCTTAGACTATACTGGTACATGATAATACAGGTCTGCAAAAGAGTTCCATTTCAATTTTCAATGTGGGTGGCAAATAATGATTATGTCAATGATTGCTGTGGATTGTGGATTGTTGAGCACACATTTTTATTTACATGGTACATTGATTTCCCTGAACCCTGAATTGTGTAGGTTCCCTTTATTCCTTGCTCTCACTAATGACAGCAGAGTTGTTGAACAATGAACAACAATAATAATAAAAATGATGATAATCGACATAATATCATTAGCTCTTTGGACAAAAAAAAGTATATAAAATACAAAACGATCATACGATATACGATATGCAGGATCAACATGATACGATACGATGAGGAGAAGAAGCACATTTATTTTTCTATGCATAAAGCTGTAAATCCAATATCCAATCCTCATCCTCATTTGTCGTTTCCAACATCATTAGTATTATTATTTTGTGTATTATTGTTTGTTCAAAGTATTGTGCATGTATTTTTCCATAATAATAATAATCCTTCATGACACACAGTCACGGCATGGTATTGGAACAGATGGCTACAGTCTACAGTGTCTACCAAACTAATTGGAATACACGTGCTACATAATACTCATATCATATCATATCATCATATCATCATCTCCCATATCATTTCAACAACATCGAATCTCTTGTTTTATGTTTTAATATTATTATTATGATTATTATTACTTTGTTTAGATTTAGAATATGCGAACCAAAATGTACTGTTGACACATGATGCGTCTAATATTACAAATGATAATTGATTCTATAGACTACAGACAGTACATATAGGTAGTGTTGTGTCTATTCACTATTTGCTGTTTGCTATTTGACATCCTGGTTAAAATCTAGTCTAGTTTCATGTTTCATGCTCCAGCAATCTCATTGATATGATATGATATGCGATATGATGTGATACTTATCTGTATTCCATCATTAATCATTACCATTTCAATTACAATATTTTTGATGAGGATTCCCATGTCCTATATCCTATATCCTACTCCATCAACAAATTCTCGGTATAGCGATATAGAGATAGAGGATAATGTTGCATATTTCATATTTATTCATCAAATTTTGTCATAGAGCATAGAGTACACCACGAGAAGCAGAATGAGGAAATATTATTATCTCAAATCTCAAATTTCAATTACGATTGTAAATTGTAATCTTGATTCTAGATTCTAGATTCTTGATGATGATTAGTTTGATACATTTTCCATTTGTGTACACATAATTTACCATGAATACGACCATCTTTCTATTTTCCATGAAACACGGATACAGATAAAATCAGAGTGGAAATTAAAAACTGTTGACTGTACTACAAACTAGGAATTTCAAAGTGCAAAGTCCACAGAGAGAGGCAAAAACTGCGCAGAGTTTCAAACAAATGCAAATATCCAATGACCGATATTTTGAGCATCTAAAAAGCAAAAGTAGATAGTGAAACAAGTAGGAGAACCAAATAACTGAATTTTTCATATAATGTGCAAACTATGAACAACGTCATATCCGTTTGCAGTTTGCACTGGAGTGAAAAAGTAGGAAAAGTTAAATTCCAAACATTGTACCCAGAGCCCAGAGTTTTAAAAACAAAAAAATGTTCATAAACCTGAGTGGCAATATCAATATCAATAATCAATACCAATATATCAATATATTTGTCATCAACACCCTTAGATCCAGATTCTAGTTTCTAGATGAAGAATGAGTAGGAATTGGAATGATTTCACGCTGGTTAAACTACATAATATATTTATGTAGTTGGGACTAAAACGACGTTGTTCAATTCATCTACATACTAATATAATATTATTATGTCCAATGTTCAAACTTACTTTGTACAGTGTACAATGCACAATGCTCATAGCTCATAGCACATGCTATAATAATATGTACCCTTCTACGTCATGCTAACAACTACAGACTACCAACTACATCCTGAGAAGAAAAAAGAGATAATATATAATATTATTATATTATATGGAGAAAAACCACAGAGGACACACACATACAGGGAACGGAAAAAAAATCTAACATTGTCGAGAAAGTCAAACTTTTCCCATTTAAAAAAATTCCAACGATATATTTCCTTCTCTTTTTGTTTTCTTCCTACCTTTCATCCTACATCATACCTAGTGAAGAGTACAGAGTCATCATTTTAGTGAACAAAGGTACCATATATTGATACGCATTACATTTTACACATGTATGTATGTATATTCCTTCTAATATTTCTTTTCCCTCTCTTTTCTCTTTCTTTTCTAATAACATCACTCATTTTTTCTTCCCTCCTCACCATTTCAAATGTCTCCTCTCCGTTCCCTCTTACAATACTTGGTAGTTTATAGTTTGTAGATAGAGATAGATGAATAGATAGTCGATAGTCAATCCTCAATTGGAAGTTACACAACACGTTTTCCCTACAACTTTCACTTTATCCAATTCCATCTCACTCTCCCTCCACGCTTCACGTTCAATGCTCCAAACTCCAAACTCCAAAGTCTAAAATCCATACTCAAAATTCCATACTGATGCATAATAAAACGGGTTTGAAATTGATACAAAAGTTCGGTGAACATGGTTACATTTTACTCATATCCACTTTGTTTCGCATATCCATGTTTACATCTACATTTTCCTGATATTAGAGCGGCTGCATCAAAAAATTATTGGATTGTTTACTTTCTTCCTTCTCCTGTTTATACCTCAGCCTAGCATAAATATCTAGAATCTAGAATCTAATGTAGAGAAAAAGGAGAAACCGTTTAGAATTTCACTATTGGAATTCCATTCAACAATGCAAACAACATAATAGACAACAATACAATAGAATAGAAACAGAAATAGCCCGAGTAATAAGAGAACTAAAAACAAGAACAAGAACAAGAAGTGGAAAACATGAAAGCAAAACAATAACTACAGGGCTTCTTTTTTCCCTTGTAGTTTTGCTCAATGCACTACACACAATATTGAGTATTGAGAATTGAGTATTGAGAATTGAGGAAGATTGTGAATCAAGTAGTTGGTAGTTGGGGTATAAATAGAAATAGAAATGGATCTGCACATATCAAATATCTCATTTCTTTTTGTTCATCCTTTTGATGGACTATGGACGTACTCATCCGTAATCCTCAATAGTCAGTAGTAGAATATTCAAAAGATGACGTATGAGAAAATGGATTGTATTTTGTATTAGCTAGACTTTTTACTATTCTACATTCTACATATACAATCGGATGTAACTCCCGTAAAAGCCGTAAGCTGAATGAAGATAGATACAACCTTTATTCTAAGTTCTAAGTTCTAAATTCTAACGGTTTACATACTACACATTACAAAGTACACGTCCTTACTTGAAATTTAGTGAATAAAAAATTCTACATCTGTTTATTTATTTACATGCAGTAGGAATTTTCACAGTGTGAACTTTCCTCTTTTCAATTTTCTACTTACGAACTGCTAACGTTTGAAGTTACCTAGACACTAGACACTAGATGCCGGATACTAGATACCAGAAGCAAATGGCTTACAGTGACGGAGAAGGAAGGAGACCTCCTGCTTGCTGTTCTTGTACAAGTTGTGTTGTGAATTGTGTATTGTGTTTCGACTTCATTTAGAGGGAATGGAAACAAAAAGTGGTGGTGGTAAGTATAATAAATGAGCAATCCATTCTGATAGAGAAAGCATTTACTCATACGCCAGTTCTGTTGTCACTGTTTCCTATTTGTGTACTTTATTACACAACTTTCTCCTCTCTCAACGTCAAAGTCAACGTCCGCTCTTCCTCTTTCTATTTCTACCCTACTTGATTTGCCTCCGGGCGTCATCAACTTGAGTCAAGTTTTCAAGTGACGGAAAGTAAAGAAATTTCAGGGAAATTTCATGATATTAATTAAAGTCGAAAAAAGTGAAACTTTGTCCTCTGCACGTACATGTACAATGTAAATTGTGTATGCTCAATGCTCAAAAAAGAGTTTAAAGTTTTATATATTAATAAAACTCTTTTCCTTTTCTATATCTTGGAGTGCGCGTGAAGGTAAAAAGGCTGAAACTCATGTGCATTTTTGCATTAAAGGAAGAAAAATCGGAAGAACAGAGCGGTTTTTTCAAATGGCCATCAATATCATCACAGGATTTCCAATTTCCAATACTTTAGAAAAATGAATGCTTTTTGAACAAAACAATGATAAATGATAGTGATGATAATAACCAATAATCATACTTGACAATAGACAACGTCCTTTGAAATTTAGAACATGTTTAGCGAAATTCCTAACTCCTAACACATGAAAATGTTTAGGATTTTAAATTTTGATGCAATTTTTTCAAGGTTTCAGGTCTAGTTCTAAATGTCCTGATTGGATGGAGTAGGAAAAGAGTAAAAAAGGAAACTTACATGATGTCTCCAAGTTTAAGTTTTGTTTGGACGAGAGCACACATTTTATGGTCCTGTGTTGTGACAGCCCTTCGTCGTCCTCCTCGTCGATAACTGGCTTGATAACTTCCATTGGTTTGTGAAAGTGTTGAGAGGCGACGAAGACTATTTGCAAGATTCCGCCTCCGCTCATCTTCATCAGCAGGACGTTTAGTGATGACAGGTAGGGTGACAAAATCATCATCTTCTTCCTGCTCTTCCTCATCCCCATTATTGTCCTCATCAGCATCAGCCTCAGTTCCAGCACCAGTTCCAGTTCCAGCACCATTATTATCATCATCATCATCATGATCAACTTCGGCAGAAACATCGTCGTCTTGTTCAAATACTACTTCTAGTTTGTCCTTGCTGTTCATTGCTCATATCGGGCTGTTCATTCCCCGCTCCTACTTTCTTACACTATTCTATATTCTACAACTAACACTTCACTTTCCACCTACTTAAATCCTACAGCCTAAAGACACCAAATAATAACAACACCTTTCACTCTTACACAATTTTTCCCTTAGCTCAAATCATCACTGGAGCTAGAGCTATATAGCTGGAGCTGGATCTGGAATCTGGATAAAAAGAGGCAACGATGAGGACAATAACTCCAGTTTCATTTCCACCTTCGTCTCTTGAACCTGCAATATCAAATATCAAAAATCAAAAATAAAACAAAAATTAGACATCAAACATCATCAAATATCAAAGGAATCGGTAGGTTAGAAGTTAGAAGTTAGCAGTCTGCATATTTTTCCAATCACGGCCAATTACCACGCAGATTTTTCTAAACTTGTTTTAATTAGTTTGCTCTAGGCACTAGGCACTAGTCAAGATATTACCGAGTAAAGCGTCATAATTAATGTGATTGCTGCTTTCTGCTTTTCTAATTATAGAATACAGTAACTTTTCCACAATTACAATTTTATTGAAAGGAACAACGTCAAAGAAACTACTGAGAAATTTACAAGAGTGCCTTCCTATCTGAAGCATTCTGTATTCTATATTCTATAGAGGTTTGTTGGAGAAAGTAAAAATAGAAAGTGAAAGTGAGACGAGAAGAGGAATCACGCAATCAATACACCACATAGATATTTCAACTGTTAGCGAGACCAATGTTCCCTTTCATTTCCTTCCGCCCTTAACTTTCCACCAACAACTTTTCGATAATGTGCAATGTACAATCTACCCTCGTCACTCTGCACTCTTCAGCCTTAGAAAAGCAGGAGCAGACAACACATTTTTTCTAAAGAAACACATCCTTGACGAAAATAGCCATGGGAAAGCAGAAGCAAACCTATAGTGTCGGAATCACAGGAGATTCAAAAGTTGCATTCTACATTTTACACTGTACACTATTGACTATACATTGGAGATACATGATACAAATATGTAATACACTTTACAAAAGTAATCAGTCCGGCACAGGATCCGGATCCGGATGGTTGGATGTTGGATGCGGTTTTGTATACTGTACACTGTACAGATACTTATGCTACAACATACAACATACAACAGAGGAGTGAACGCTGTACACTGAAAACTCAAAACTAAACGTCTCACGTCACAGAAAAACCAAAAGAAATGGCACTGAAGCACTAAAGTAAAATACCACACTTTTTTGGTTTGGTTTGATTCGTTATTCGTTCAAGTTGACTCTTTACTCTGGCTCGTGAAATCTCAGAGTTGTTCCATGTTTTACTATAGTGAAAACGTACGAGTGGATGTGCAACCAACTTCCCGTCCTTGTGTATTCAGTATCCAGTCTCCATGTTTTCCCTATCTTTCCCTTTTCACAGTTTTCACACTCACTCTCTTTTCCCCCGTCTTCACGCACCATTGCTATTTACTCTGTACTCTGTACCGGTATTCCGAACTCGGTATTTTCAACCACATCAAGTAGCAAAAGGAGTGAAAATGAGAGAATGCTCAAGACATAGTGAAGGGAGTTCTCATATCATGACACAATTTACTCTTTACTTTCATCGATAGACAATTGCAGCTTGAAAAGAACAAGTGAAGATGCGACCACAGACCTAACTTTCTCTCTATCTTTCTTTCCTTCTCTGAATTCCTCGGTGTCAAAAATGTCTTGCTTCTATTCCCATGCTCAATACGCAATGCTCAAACCTAATAATCAAACCTCAGAAAATTTCCTAGATACACCAGCACACGGTTGTACCTAATAAACTCTAGGTTCTAGACTCTAGACTTTACAAGTTGAGTGTTGAGTGTGAACCTGCATTTGTAAAATACTGTGAAGAATTGTAGTTAGAGTAACAAAGGTTGAATGTTGAATATAATTTGTTCAACTCGAAACTCGAGACTCAAGACTCAGGAGAAACTAGTTCACCCCAAACCCAATGCCAAATCGAACCTAAAATTATCAAAAAGTTATCGAAATGAGAGATGAGAGACGGGGGGAATAGGAGTCGCGTGTAATGTGTAATGGATGTCACAATAAAAAAGATATTTTGGTTTTGGGTTTGCCGGTTTGCACACTTCCCATGTATCATGTAGAATCTATAGTCTCGAGTCTCAACTTGAACTAGAATTTAAGGAAAACGGCCGGGAAAAACACATAGACGTATAGTTCTCTGGATTGTGGATTTTTGACCGTCAAAGTCACGAGCTGGCAGTTCAAGCTGAAGTTGAGGCAGCATGAACAAACTTTCATAATTTTTTATGAGGGGTGAAGAAAGAAGGAGAAAGTGAGAAAAAAAGTTGGTCAGTTTGTAATTTGATTTTGATATGAAATCTCCTCCACTGCTTGGTTGAACATTGGACATCGAGCTGAAAGTATTGTAGATTGTAGAGTGTCTAAAGTCTACAGTCTACACTCTACAGACAAATTTAAGTCGAATTTTCCGTTTCCGTTTCGGTATCGGTTCAAAGTTAGTTTTGATATTTACCTCGAAGCATTTTTCACTGTTTATCCCTATTCCGCACCGTACATTCAAATAGTATAAAACATGGTTCATTCCTATGTGTGTTGGTATATATGCCTTCCATTTTACATGTAATCTACAATCTACAAGTTAGAAATGTTATCTCATTTCTTATCATCTAGTGATCATGTCGGACTCGGAATAACTACAAACTATAAATATTCCTGCACGCACACTTGTCGCTGTCGCTGGTGCTGTCACTGTCGATTTCGATGTTGCTGTTTCACAATACCCAATGCCTAAAAGCACCGTATTTTCTATCTCTTATCTGTCGTGGTTCATGGTCCAACGATCAGTTTGGTTTTGGCTTCCAGTTTTGAGTTTTGCAATAATAATGAAAATAATATCATCGTCAGTATTTGGAACTGCACGAGCTGAAGAGTATGAATCATGAGCAACTCTTGGAATAGTAATAAACTGAACTAAAAAAATAATGAGAGCATCTGGCGCTCATCCCAACGTAAAACTCTAAAATTCTCCAATTCTCTATTCAAAAGATCAATGTAGATTGTATAAAGGTTACCATTTGGAATTTCAATGAGTTTGGAGTTGCAAAGTCATTAATTTTTTTATATTTCACCTGGAATCTGGATTTCAAAATTCAAAATTCAAATTCATTGCGGACAAAAATGTTGGAAACTAGAGTTTCTTTAATTATTTTTCAGCATTATTCCTCCTTTACACGTTTCCTCGTAAGTAAAACATTATGTATTATGTATTATGCACGAGCACATGATTTGAGATGGTAGATTGCATTAGTCAAAAATATTTTTAATAATGAAATGGTGGCTGAAAATTGACTTGTGTGTACACTGTACAGTGTACAGTAGAGTGCATCAAATTTACATGTTTTGAGAACATTTAAGTCAGGACCCCGCCATATTGTTTCTTTTGATGTAACAAACGACCTCTGAAAATTTCAGTTCATTAAGTTTAGGTTTAGAGGTCGACCAACAGCTCCAAAGTTTAACATGTATTTTAAATGAGAGGAAACTCAAAAATCAGGCACGATGTGGGTGGGGAGAAAGGGGGAGGAGGTAGAATTTTTGTGAGAATACTGACGACGTCGCCCTAGTCCACTATCAAAACATGCAAAAGGAAAAAGTTTCAAAAAAATTCCTTCCTGGTTTTCTGAAGGGGTC